>WEKX01024190.1:115255-206521 GCA_013390025.1 Pitta sordida | reverse complement strand
AGTAAAAACGATTTCATGCCAGAAGTCTGGCATAATTCCAGGTTGGATAACTCTGGGTGTTTACACTGTCATTGGAGTAGGGTTTTCTGAGCAATCAGAGATTACAGCCACTAACTCCAGAGGGCACAAACCAGCCTTGCTGAGGCCACGCAGCTGCTGCCCAGGAGTGTCTCTGCCCTGGCAGACCCCACTGTTCAATGGGCAGCAGAGCTGCTTCCAGGATGTTTGACTCACCTCTGGCCAGCACAGTGCAGCAATTATCACATCATGTGGGTGCTTTTATATTGTCCTTCCCCCTTACCCGGCCATGTGGGAGAGCTGTGCTTTGGGCTGTTGGTGCCTGGCAGTGTAAGACATGCTCCATATTCCCTGGAGTGGACTCACATCCACTATTTATAGGCTAAACCATGAGAAGGTGCTGCTGTTGGATGTTCTGTGATGCTCTGCAGCCCTGGTGGGCACAGTGAGCCCTGTGAGAGGCTGGATATCACTTTGTGAGTGAGTCAAAGGCGTTTGGGGGCTATAAAATACTGAATGTGAGCTGTTACATCATACTGTGATTATTCCTAAGCACACAAACATTTTCCAGTCCATTATTAACGGAAAAAGAACTGTCCCAAGCTGTCCCTTTCCTGAGGCACAGCAGTGCCACGGGACTGACACCGGTGTCTCCCACATGGAGCAATGGCTTGGGCATCCCCTGCTGAGTCAGTGAGTCCTTGGGCTCGGCTGCAGCTCGGCTGTTGAGAGGCAGAGAGCAGGGGAGGAGGCGGAGAGGGGAGTTTGCCGTGGGAGCAGAGGCTGTGTGGGACACAGCGGGAAGGGCTGGATTCCTTGCACCCCTTAAAGCTGTGGTAGAGCTGAACCTACCCTGTCACCGGACTGGCTTCTAGATCTGTGGTAGGACAGGTGCAGGAGATGGTAACTGCCTAATTTGGTGATGTTGAGCTCATAGTTAGTGTCTGTAAAGTGTTGGAGGGAGGCTAGGTGGTACTCTTGAGCTGGATTTTGCCAATGCTTGCCCAAGAGGAAAAGTGCTGTGGACACCAGTAGAGATACTTGCTCTGCTGAGCCGGGTACTCTCCTGTGTGCTGGGAGGTGGCACAAGGTGCCCCGTTGGTCCTCAGGCTGCGGTCCAGATTGAGCCAGGAGGATCCTTAAGCACAGGATTCATTTGAGGTGTGGGTGCGTTACTTCACTGCCATTCAGGGTTTGTGTTTGCTTTGCTGAGTAGGGACAGACTGCATTGCCTGAGCTGCTGACCAGAGCTGGGCGAGCAGGTCCTCGATCCACAATGTCTTCTCTGGATAAGGCCCAAGTGCATTTGATGGAAGGGTTTTCTGAGCAGTGTCCTGGTTAACACAACTGGCATGGCCTGAGCCTCGAGTCCTGAACCTCGAGTGTGGTTTTTCTGCTTCAGCAAGTGAATGGATTGGACTGTGTGGCTGTTTCTGAGGTCTCTGTGCCCTCCTCTCAGTGCAAACACAGTCTGGTCTGCAGCAGCTGGATTTTTGCAGGATATACAGCCATTTAGGATAGAAATAGGAACTGCTCTAGATCTTTAGATGCCAATGCAGCCATATGGTCTGGGCCTAGATTACTGCTAAAAAAATGGGGTGTAAGCTTCTATCTCTTTAAAGTGCCCTTAAAAGGTTTACTCTTGGACAAATCTATGCTCAAATTTAGCAAGTTGGCCATTCATCGTTCATCTGACCATACTGAGTATTTCACCAAGAGGGAATTAATATAGGGAACAATGGGAGATGATTTTGAGGAGAAACAGCAAATAACATTGTTCAGAGGACAAACATATATGAAGCTGTACTGTGAGTTTCTAGGAAGATGGTGTTTGTCACAAAGAAACAGAATATTCTGAAAATTAAAAGATCTAGCTGATCTATAAATTTTATTCTTAATTCTCTTGGTTTGGGAGGTTTGGAAGCTTCATTTCCAGATCCTGGAGCTGTGTATGTTGTGCATGTGGCACAATATGCTGTAAGCTCATCTGGTCCCTGCTGTAGCTGTTCCCCAAAATCTCTGTACTGTTGTGGAGTGGTGTGTACAGTCACACACACACACAGAGTCACTTTAATGTCCTGTTAACAGCATCCCACGTTACTGATAACAGGATTAGGGTATCTGACCACTGTAATTCTGCATTCATGTGTTTCCAAGTTGTTCCTAAATATATACAAGAAAATGTCGGTATAAGAAAGAGAACACTTGAAAGACTGAACTTCTCAACCCAGCATCAAGAGGGATAAACTGTATTTAAACAATACGTTTAAATAAAGTCTGAATTGATGCTGATTCATTCCAGATGAGACTTTGAGATTTGTGAGATACATGGGCTTGCTGTGCTGCACTCTAAACTTTTTATCAGGAAGAGGCACCCTTTGTTCTAAACCAGGTACCTGCAGGGCTTGGGCACATGATCATGACCATCAAACACAGGCTCCTTATCAGCTTCAATGACCTGGGTGTTGGCTTGGAAACCATCCCTGTGTCTGCTGTGTGGGTGCAGAGATCCCTGAGTCAGCCTGGCAGGGCACCTTCCCAGCTCTCACAGGGCATTTTGCAAGTCAGGCAAACGTTCTTTGCCTCAGCTTCTCTCTCTGGGAGATAAGCAAAGCAGTTTCCCACTGACTGTTAGTTAGGGTGGGAGATGCCCTATGGATGCAGTGTTGCACTCCTTTGTACTCATCAAACTGTCCTGTCCCTCCAGGACTCTTTGTCCCTCATTTCAATATATACTTTTGTAAAACTCCATGGTCTTCTATCAGTGCTTTTTGTTAGTTTATGTTCACAGCATGATATCACCAATTTAATGATGTCTGAGGGATTTTGGTTTCCCTTAAAAGACCTGGGACGAGGACAAACATGTTCCTTTTCTCTTTGACTTCTCAGTATATTTCCAAATACTCCACATAGGAAAGCTCTGAATTATATCCTTAAGGCCTTAATTTTTCAGGGTGCATTGTACACGCAGTGTGATTTTAAGCATGTTCTTGAGTGCTTTGGGGAATAAAGATGTTTTCTCAAATTGGAAAGGGACAAATCTCTGTGTGTGTATATATGTACATCTATATATGCACACATACATCAGATTCTGTTCTGTCTTCATGCTCAAGGTCGCTGAGCAAAACTTCCAAGGAAGAGGTGACCAGCTGCATGCTGAGGCTTTCAGCAGAGGAAACCAAAGTCATCTCCCATTGTGAGAGTGTTTAATTGCTCTCTGCACAGCTCACTGATTCCAAGGCCTACAGGGACCCCTGTGATTCTTTTGCCTGAGCACCTGCACGTTCCAGCCCGTGGCATTTCATCCCGTATTTGCTGCAGCACAGCCATTAGGATGGGGCTGAACCAGAACGTGCCTCTGAGAGCAACAACCTGTCTCCATTTGAGCTTCTTTTATCAAAAAAGGACCTCATAGAGTTAGAAGGAAATTAATTCCTAATATTCCAGATACACAGAAGGCCCTTGGAGTACTTCAGCTTGAAAGACTTAAAGTGAGGACCCAGCACCCCTGTCCCACAACTTGCACATGCAATTGTTAATTAGTGTGAAGAGCTTCTGTGTTATTTCATGTCTCAATAATTTTTGATTTGGTTTGTAGTCACTGAGCTTTTAAATGCTGTTTTCTACTTGACTGAGGTAGCAGGTCAAGACACCATGGAGCTGGTTCCATTTCGGACGCCTCAATGGTGGGGCTTGCAGCATCATTTCCAGCCAGCAGATGAGCAGTTCAGGTGGTGGGATGTAACCGGGGGGGGTTTTGTGTGTGTGGGTTGCAGGGTGTTGCTTTTCAGTCCTGTTGTCCCATTTGCAGACAGTATCCATGAAAACTTCTTTCCTGGTTCCTTCAGATCTGGTTTCATCACCCTTCCTCTTGCACTTGGCATCAATCCCAAAAAGCTCATTTGTTGTCTGCATCAGCTGAGAAACTGTTTTTGTAAAATCTTGGCTGTCCCTGCTGTTGAGTAAAGCCCAGGATTGCTGTTGTCTTCCTCCAAGCATTGTTTCTGTAATGAGGATCTCAGGTAATGCCAACATTAATGTGTGCTTTCATTTGACTGCTTTTCTGAGGCTTTGCAAGCAAGACACTTCTTGCTTTCTTTTTGTTTTCTCATGTTCTGGCAGAGCATGAGTTGTAAAGACAGAAAAGGGAGAATAGCAGAGCCCATGAGGTTCCCAGGCAGGTTGTCGAACTGATAAAACCTTTCATGGTAACTGGAAAAAGAGATCCATGTCACAGACTTTTGTGTAAGTGTTTACTGAAGCACTGGGTCCCATTTGTAATTGTGCTTTCCTGGAATACATTTATTTTCTTCTGTGTTTGTGTCTGTTGTAAGAAAGACTTTGGCTTAGGGGGACAAGCAAAAGAGTCATTGCTTCTCCAGAAATATGAGAGCTTTCAGGGTACCACAAACTGTGCCAGTGTTGTGAATACCAGGATTTATATTGTGTTTCCAGATGAGCTGAAGGGCAATATAAAGGGAGAAGTTTGCAAGAAGCAAAGGATTGAGAGTGACTCACAAACATAAGAAAAGCTGCGTTTTCACAAAGAGGAGACTCATCTCAGTGTCTTCCCTTCTAGGGTTACTGTTAGGGCAGATCCTGAAGCTCTGGTACATGTGAGGGGAGATGTGGCACCTGGCATGCTCACCTTGCAGGGGACCAGTTCAATCCCAAGGAACTGCAATACAGGGGCTTGTGAAATCCCTGCTTTCCTTTGCAAGATAAGCAACCTGCCTCTCCTTCAGACCTTCCAATAGTGCATGGACTGTATGGAGCATGTCGTGCTGTTCTGATCCTTTGATCTTGCAGCACACTGCAAACCTCCAAGCCTCAACAAGCCCTGCTGAGGCAGGGGAAGTGCTCATGTTCCTACCTGTGCAGGTTTGGAAACTGAGGCACAGAGATTTGCCTGCCCTGTGTCCACATGGCAGTCAGTGGCCAAGTGAGGAATTCCAGTGACCTCATGCATGGGACCAGGATTTCAGAGTAAAACCTGTGACTCCTCGTGATGAAACTTTTTCACGTTGCTGCCTCTATCCCTGTCACTGGAATTTAATGCTGTCCTCCCCACCTCTCTTACCCCTTCCCTTTCTTCCATTTCAAACCAGTAGGTGTTACAAAGCAGATTTGTTAAAGCTTCTAATCCAGCAGCAGCTGTGAAGTGTGGGATCAGACACTTGTGCTCCTCTTCTTTGTTGTTCTTGCAGGACACTGTAACTGCCCTCTTCGGCAAGTGCTCAGTCCTTGGTTCATTTTTATGAAGGAAACTGGGAATTCCTCACAACCAAACGGAGCATGCATGTGAACTCTGGATAAACAAGAGGATATATTTTTCTTTCTCCCTCCTTCCCAGTTTCTGGAGTGCCATCCTCCTCTCAGGCTCATGTTGTACCCCTGTGGCTGCATCCATGGGCTGACTGGCAGGAGCCCAGCAGTGCTGCACTCTGGGCTGGGAGGGGGATCCGGCACTTGTTGGGTGGTTGAAGGAGAATTTGTCACCTATCTGTTCTGGTGTGATATTGTGTTGCAGTGTGTTGTGGCTGGGTGTGTAACATGACCCAGCAGGGTAACCTGACAGCAGAGCCGTGCTAAAATAGCCTGTTCCTGCCTGTGTTTGTGGTGGTTGCTACCGTGAGGCAGGTTTATGTGTGCACCCCTGGCAGTGGGAGCACAGAGCTTTGACAGGATTAGCACATGATTTTAGCAGCCCTCAGGAAATACGAGCAAAGGCTGCTTGGGATTTTGCCCTCCCTTGCACGGAGGGTCTTCGGGGAATGTGTGGGGCAAGGCTGGGAACTGCAGCGTGTGCCCCCAGTCCCCATAAGTTGGGTGGGCAGGAGTCACTGAGGAGCTCCAGGGCCCTCTCTTGGACATGAAGATGTTCACCAGAAGGTTTTCACAGGGCTGGAGGTGAAGGTTGTGCTGGATATATGTTGTATAACGTCGGCCGGGTCAGTCATTAGTGTAATGACAGTGGCAGCTTTGATCTGCCAGTTAATGTGTGTTCACCGCACAGCCTGGAAATGCTGCCTCAGGAGATGCTGTGGAAGGAATTTCAATAGTATTAAAATAATAATGTGAATCTATAGATTGCAAGGATGTAACTGCAGGAACTATAGATCCTGAAGACTTTTAAAGGAGGAAACAAAGGGCTTGGTAGTGAACTGGTGCTTTTCATGAGGCAGGAGGGAAAGGGAATAGTGAGCAATGGGAAGTGTCTCCACTGGAGTGAAATCTGAACTCTAGAGCTTAGGATAGGGAAGAGCGTGTAGAAAACGTAATTTAGAATATTCCCTCTGTTTCTCACCCTCTTCCCCTCACATCAGCCAACTGCATTCTGATTGCAGTTTGGTTTAGATGGGGAAAGAGCCTGAATTTTTTGTGATGGCCAGTTTGGTTCTGTGCCTTTATTATGATGGATTTAAGAAACCACTCAAAGTTCCATGTAGACACTTATGTGAAAATGGCCTGTCTCATTGCATGGTCTGCTCAAAAATGCACTTTCACCCTAAGATCATAATTGTACAGATTTTCAGAGTGGAAAAGGTAGATAGTCTTTGTAACTATGTGATACATTTTTAAAGGCAGGACCAAACAATTCCCTTTTGAATGTAACAAACAAGTTATTTGTCTTTCATAAAGGCACCATGAGGTAGGAGAGAGCTTTTGACTGCAGAGTTCCCATTCCCATCGAGTGTGGAATGCAGGAGGAGGTGGGATGGCAGACAGCAGCCCAGCAGCTGCTGGGAAAGGTGCTTGAAGGCAGAGAAACAGTGGAGGATAAATGGAAATTTTCTGAAGTACCATGTAATGGTTTCTTCTTCAAAGCACACAACCCACAAAATGGCTTTAAATAGTTGCAGTCCTGCTTGCAAAAATTACATTGAAATAGGATTTTGAAGAAATGGAGACATGTAGGTTGAGTGATGACTTTTAAACCAGAGAGCTGAGAACACGGAGGTCTGTGCAGCAGATTCACAGACTGGGTTTGTCTAGAGATGGGTTTTGTGGCCAAAAAATAAAAATCTCCCTTTATGTGTTTGGACCCTGGAAGGGAGGAAGAGGCTTGAGTTTTGTTCCCGTTGCCTGAGATATGGTGTGTTTTCAGCAAATTATTGGTTTTGGGTTGTTTGTCAGTAACTGAGCATTAAATACTGTTCATACTGTCCAACTCTTGCCATCTCCCACAAGAGGATGTGAAGGACTTTCCCATAGTCTCTGAATTGAACTGAAATGGTGTTGGTGTGTTCTGGTGTTTTGGGGTAGGAGCAGGATAAATCCCTCTGGTTGTGCCATTCAGACGCAGCTCTGCTTATTTTTTAAGCTGGCACAGAATTGCAGGATAAGTTGAGCTGACCACAAGTCATTAAATGTTATGACTTCAATTGAATACTGAACAGTATTGTTAAAGCATAAAGGGAAACTCTGGAATAAATTAACAGGTCATATAATATCTCCCATTTCCCAGAAATGCAACAGCAGCCACTCATCTCTCTTCAACTATTTTCCCAGCTAAAGGTGAAATATTTCTGCTCTAACTCGAGGCATCCAGGAGTCAGACATTTCTATGTGAGCTGCTCACAGCTGGGGCTGTGCTCCCTTTGCAGTTGACAGGGAGCAATGGGAACCTCCAGAGGATGGTTCAGCTCATCCTAAGGCAGGTGTCTAAGATGGATCAGAAGCTTTGCTCTCAAAAGGTGCTTGTTTCTCTTCACTAAGGAAGTTCCTGTGACCACCTTCTCCCAGGTATGGACAATTACAGCTTCACTGACTTAATGGTACAGCTCTGCTCTGCTGTGACAGGAGCAGGATGGGCTGATCACCATCTTGCACCACTGGGATATTTGGGAGGAAAAGCCTGTAAGGGACTTCTGGTTGCCCTTGGCAGATAGCAGGGCTCATGCTGGACACAATGGATCTGATTCATCCATCATTCATTTTGTTAGTTTTGCTTGTGTGGGGAGTTCTGTTCTCCAGGAGAATTCCCACTGTGCACTGATGGACATGGACACAGGTAGATCTGAGAGCAAACTGGTTGTCTTTGCTCTCAGGGATGTGGTGGAACCCAGCCTCACACAGATGTGCAGAAGCTCAGGGGCTGCCAGAGCCCCACTGGAGCTGAGCTCAGCCCAGGGCACAAATCCAGGTGGAAAGTGGAGCCAGCAGCCCCTGCAGCCTGGGGGGCACTTGTGTGCCATGGGTGATGCCCCTGCAGTGGGTAGCAAAGCCTTCTGCTGTAGCTCAAAGCCTTCTGCTGGATTGCTCAATGGACAGGTCTTGTTCAGTTGCTGCAGGTGTGTGAGCTGGCTCACAGAAGGGTTTGACACGTGTGTTCTGGAGCAATTGCCTTGCATTTATATTTCAACTGTGTATTTCCAGGCGGGCAGCAGGCAAACTGCTCTGAGACTAAAGCATGGTTTTGTCTGGACACCGTCTGCTACAAATTTACATTCCTATGTGTAATTCTAGAAACTTTGATTGGAAGAGTGGAGCTCATTGGAGTAGAGGCACTGCCAGGATTGGACCCTAAAAATATATGTTGTTTTACCAAATAATACGTATTAGTTCTTAACACAGCATAGCTCTAAAGCAGTGGCTGGCATCCAAAGCTTGACATCCATATTTCTGTTGCCAGGATATTTTCCCACTAAAAGTGAATTAAAAACATAAAAATCAATGTCTATTTAGACTGTTCATTATTATTGCTTGGTTAAGTATAAACAATTTGTCAACACATAGCAGACACTTGGAGAAGACATTTCCTTGCAATAATACAAATCTGAAATTCTCCTGGCTGCTTCCTAACCTGGCACTCACAGCCTTGGACCCAAGTGCACAACTCAGAGGTTTCGAAGCGAGCCTCTGAGCTGGGCTTGGGGTAGAGTTTCTCAGCAGTGTGTAATTATTCCCATTATACCTGTTGTCAGTGATTCATTGACCGCTGGGACATACGTACGAGCTATTTTTCTCTTTATGACTTTTTGGGGGGATGATTCACCAGTTAAAAGTGTACATTATCATATGACTAAAGAAGAAAAAAAAAAAAAGAAAAAGGACAACTGGAGTGAAGTGCCACTGAGATTTTCCATATTAAAACAAAAAGGAGCTTGGTCAATAAAATAGTGATGCTTCTCCCACATAACGCCAGCAAACATCTGTAAGGCTTCAAAACAGCCACAATCCCTACAGCTCTCCTTTGGTGCTAGTCTCCTGCAGGGAAATGTGCTGAAATTAGTGGAGTAAAATGAAGTAAACCCAGCTGAGAAAAGACAGGGGTGTATCAGCTTCTCTTCTGAATGGAGAAGGGAGAAATCCTAGTCATCGACTCCAGTTGAAGGACTTCACTCCTGGGAATGGGTGGGGCAACTCTTGGAAATACAATCATCTGTATCAGTGGCTGCTGAAACCCCCAAACAGTCCCAGGACCACCTTGGCATCAGCTTTGAGCGCATTTTGTGACCCACGGGTCAACATGAAGATGGGCAGCGAGGACCACTGAAGGCGCTGCCTAGAGAGAGAAAAACCTTCTACCTCCTGCAAAAACTGGTCAGCAGAGTGAGATGGTCTGTTGAGCAACAGGGAAAATAGATGTATGTGTCACTGTTAGCTTCTGCAAACAAGCCAAATTGTTCTGGCACAAACCTCATGATATTTATTCACAAAAATGTGGGATTGATTGCTATCATCCCCGTTTTTTTAATGGGAACACATTTTGGGTTTGGGTTACAATAGTCCTGAGGCTCAGTCATTGTCAGGAGCAGGGCTGTCCTGCCGTGTGAAGGGACTGACAGGAAGCAGTGGTGGCTCCAGTGGGGCAGGGAGGGAGTGCCAGGGGAATGTCCATCCCACGGCAGCCTTTGAATGAAGGGAGTTCACTTACATCTTTGTGGAAGTCACATTTATGTCCCAATACAAAGGTCTATTTACATCAGCTTGTTACCAAGAAAGCAGCATCCCAGATGTTTTATATATTTCACTGGCTGTTACATTTAGTTGATTTTCTGCTTCTTTGGCTTTTTTTCTTAAAACAGAGGTGATTTCTCACCTCTCCTCCTCTTTGCCTTGTATGTCTCTTCATGGCTGACCTGACACATCTTGAAACTGAATCGTAGTTTTCCTTTGTCTTAAATCCAAGTTTTTCTAACTAGATCTCCCAGGCTCTTGCCAAACACTGTCCTCCAGCCATCCAAGCCTTTGTATCTTCTCCTTCCCCTGCCACGCTGTGGCCCACACTGCAGTTTACACCAGAGCACTCTGTCATCAGAGCCACCAGAACATCCTCCTCCTATTCCTCTGCTTGTTCTTGACTTTCCCCTTCACCTGCACCACAGGAAAGCTGCTCTGGGATGGACCAGCACTCGTGTAACTTAGAAATTACCAGTACCAGTTCCTTCAGCCTGTGGTGGAAGGGCCAGGCATGAGAAGGATGAATGCTGATGGGATTTGGGAAGGGAGGCTGAGCTGTGACAGAGTGCTCAGTTATGCACTTTGGAAGGCACTTCCTCTGGGTTAGCAGGATGGGCATTTCTGCTCTCACATGAACTGGGACTTGGTTTCTTTAGTGTTTGTTCACACCATTGCACAGCACCAGTGTGAGTTGCAGTTATCCCTGGACAGACTTTCCCCATGGGAATCCACTGCTGGAGATGCTGAGCTGGGCTCAGTGCAGCAAATCCTCTGTGCTGTGCTGCCTAGTGTGCATCTGCTGGCTTATGTTCATCTGTGGCCTGTACTCAGCAGCAGCAGCAGCACTAAACTCCTCTCTATTTCACGTTCCTATTGTCTGTTTAAGGACACAATTTACCTGTGTTTTGCACTCCTCACAGTTCAGCTGTATCTGGGTTTCTGTTCCCTTGGTTTCCCTGCTTAATGGAGAATTGCCTCTGTCCTCACAGAGCCTTCCTACACATGCAGAAGAAAGATTTTTATATACAGAGACAGACATGGCAGATGTATGAACTGTGTCAGGGGTGAGCAGGTCATTCTGAAGCACTCCCATGGAAACACATAATTACATTTGTAGGCACAGCTGAGTAAGGTGATTTGGAGCACAGCTGGCCAGTAGCAGGGATTTTCTACTCTCTAATCATTGCCATGGACCCACGGGCTGGAGGAAAGCCCAGGTCGAAAGGGTCACTCCTAGGCCAATAAAAGAGTATCTCTTGGCTGGGAACACCAGACTCAACAGTTTCAAAAACATGTTTTTCTTCATCTTGTTGAAACACAAGATTACACTTAGTCATCATTTATATGGTTGGACTCTTATGATCTCACAACTACAAACCTTTTCCTTTCTTCCTCCTCCCCTTCTCATTTTTTTTCCTTCTTTTTTCTGTAGAACCATTTATTAAACATATGTTTTATTCCTGCCTGGGGATTTCCACTCAGTCAATATCCCAATGCCTGGAGTGCTCCCAAAGCAGTGTTGGGGAGATGTTAGTCAATGCATCAGGACCGAAGTCCTGCCTGTTCCCCTGCATGAAATAGGTGGGTCAGATTTCCAGCTGGTGTCAATTATCCTGGCCCATGGGGCTGCTCAGATGGTGTTTGTAGCTTCTTTGGGAGATGTGGAGGAGTGAAGCTTTGCTAAGCAGGGATGAGGGAAGTGTTCAGATCACCGTGAGTGTGTGCTCAGGTTGCCAGAGCAGTCCCTTGATCTTGTCTCTGAGTTGGAAGGGACGGTGCTGCAGTGCCTTGTCCATTCAAGTAAGTGCTGCATGAGAGTTTATGGGAGATGCAGATTTGTCTGGCTGTGCTTTACAAACCTTTTTCACCATCTTCTCGAGCTTTGACTCTTGCCTGCAGTACCACCAAGCTCTCTGAGCCTGGGTGAAGCTGTCCTGCAGATCTAAACTGACGCCTTTTCTTCTGGAGAATTTCCATTAGTTTATCACAGTGATTCACGTTCCTTCATCCCTTTCCAGGCAGAAACTGTCAGCTTCCCTCTGCATCCCTGGTGAAATACTGCTACACAAGTCTCTGCTTCACCCTCTCACCCCAAACTCATTATTTTAACCCATCTTCATTACACAATGTCATTATTGCATTTACTGTTGCATCTGGAAGGCTTAAAACGCAGACACACAAAACAGAGTAAAACAATTTGTTCTGCCCCAGTGGTTGCTGGAGACCACTTTAGCAACCTCCATCTCCATTTATCCACCAATTAAACCAAATCCTTGTCATTTAATAGCACTATATAAATACTTGTTTGGACTAAGTTTTGTTATCTGATGTCATCCTGTGTTGTACAACTTTAATTGATGCAGCTAAAACGTGGCCAAGCTTTGAATGATTTTCCTGTGATATATGTTGTGCTAGGATGTTCAAATTGTTGGTGGATAATGATGACTAATTCCTTAAATTAAGTCCATCAGTAAAATCTCAGCTTTGTATCTTAAGCTTTTGAAGTATAAAATATAATTATTTCATCTTCATAATATTGTTTCTACTCAGTCCTACTGTACAATCATTTACCAGCATTTGTAGCATCATTTTTTGGTGCGTATTTACTAAGAACTGAGTCTTAAACACGTACAGCAATTGGATCTGAGCTGTCAGCCTGTGGCTTCCCTGGTGGCTGTGTCCTCAGCACTGTGCCAGTGTAACCCTGAGGAAGGTTTTCTTGATGTCTAGTGGGGAAAATCTGCCTTCTGGCATTTCACTGCTCTCACACTCCATGAACTTTAATTTCTGTTTGGTCTCAGGTACTGAGCTCTGAAGGGATATGTTTTGGGTGAGAGTGGAGGCTGTAATGGTCATTCTTTCATGAAGCTGTTTCTGACTGCACCTTGGGACTTCCTCTGGTCACCTTTATAGGTCCCCAGTGCTGTAAGTGCCCAGGGTGACAGCCTGTGTGTCACAGGAGTTCAGGGACACCCAGGGTGTATTAACTGCCCCCAGCAGTTCTCCCCAGAGGTGGAACCATGCACACATCAGGTGAGACCCCTGCAGCAGGGAATGTGTCCCCTCCCCTTGGCACAGCTACACCTGGTGACACCTGTGACCCAGAGCAATGAAACCCATGGCACTGACAACAACACCACTGGATAGGTTTCATTTCCCTTCCAGTGTTCTTCCTTGGGTGTGGGTTTAGCCTTTTGTGTCAGGTCAGGAGCAAATTGTGTTCTCTGCTTTCAGCTCATCCTTTGGCTGGAGTGAGTCTTGCACTTGGTTTTGGCTTTTCATGAGACAGACTGCCTTTATATTTGCTTTCCTCAGTTATAATTCATCATACTGCAGTGCTGCTTCACCTCTCTCCAGTGCTGTAGAAGCCTTTTGTTGTTGTCTCTCTGGCCTGTCCTGTGCTCTGTGATGTTCAAGTACAAGTTGCTCATTAGAGAAGCCAAACTGCTCCTCTGAAGGTGTATATTCAATCAGCCTTTTTGCACTTCCCACCACAACAGGTGAATCTGCCAGGCTGCCTTCTTTCATTTCACTGGGATTAATTATCCAGTGAGAAGATACGTTTTATGGCAGCGAAGACCAAAATCTTTGCTTTTAAGCTCCCCAGTCTCACAGTCTGCAGGGAGAGCTCCACCAGGAGAGACAACCCCTCATCCAGCTTTCCTGTGAGCATCAATTAAAACTTTTAAACAGGGGTCGGAAACTTACTCAATAAACAGAACCTGCTGAATGAAAGCCCTGGGCTAAAACAGGCCCTGCTTTACAGGGCTGGTACCTCAGATCCCTCCTGGAAAGGATCTCTCACCCCGTTAAAGCACGGCTTGTGCACTGTCAGAAGGTGCACAGCCCAGGCAGGAAAGGCAGGAGAAGGAGGGGACACTTAATAAGTTATCACTAATATCTAGTATAGAATAGACAGGGAATAACTAAACCATTGTTGCTGTTTCACCAGATCAGATGGTGCCTGAATGATGTGGGAGCGGCTGATGCCTTTGGTTACCAGTGTCACCACTGAGTGCTGGGCTGTGTAACTGGTGTGAAACAATAGGGTTCAGAGCAGAGGAGAAGGTTAATGGGGATGGGGTAACGTATCCAAGGGTGCAATTTAGGAAATAAAGCAGAGAAATTGATAAAGCAGATTTCAGAAGCATATGGCAATGGTTACAGTGCCTGCAGAAACCATCACAAGGTCTGGTTGCTGTGATGGATGTGAGCAGCACCTTGCTCAGTGCTGCCTTACTCTTCCATGCCTCTCGATCCCTTCATCTTTCAATGCCTGTATTCTTCATCTGCAAAGTGAGGATCCAGTGTCACCTTTAGGAGGATGTGGATTGTCTTAAATTATGAATGTCTGTAAAGCTCTTTGAAATCTTTGGATGGCTCTTGTTTCAGGGGGACAAGGTATTACCCGGACTGTCCTTGCTGTGCTTGTTCAGGAAGTGTCCCAAGGGTTGTGTTTGCAGCTCTGGTCCCAGCTGAACTCTGCAGTTGGGTGCTGGGGGATGAGTGTTCCATCTAAACTGTGTGGGGGGAGCTTGGCTGCCTCTAAACAGGAGAGTTGCAGGAGTAATGAGAAAGAAGGCGGCAGGACAGAGAGATATAAACGCTACCTGCAGCTTTTCTGTATTCTTCCTTTTTTTGTGTCATTTATCTGGCCAACCAGAAATAAGAATTTATGCCTGTATCTATTAGAAAAGCATAGCTGGAGTGTAAGATTTATTGGTACCAATATGAAGGAGCAATTTCAGAAAGAGCTCTGGAAATAAATTCATGTGTTGGGGTTTAACTTACTCTGAACTCTTCTTCTACAAGAGCTAATGAGCAGGACTGTGCCAATTAATCATTAACTTTTGCCCTTCTGTGCCACCTTTAGCAAAGATTCTTAAACCCTCTTCAGGGTTTGCACTTTGTGCCAATAAAACTATGGAGTGGGAATTTTAATATTCTGTTTACAGCTAGACTGGAGACATGTGGTGATAAATCCAAGCCTTGTGAAGTCAGTGAATGCTTCAGAAAGCCCCAGGTGTGAGTGGTGACTCTGCTGCACCAGCGTTGCAGTGCCTGAGCTCCAGCAAAAGGCAGTGCTGTGCAAGGGAGGAGCTGAGGGGTTTCAGGAGGGCTCCGGAGTGATGCAGGGAATATCCCCGTGTTCCATAGGGACTGCAGACACCTGATGCTCAGGAGTGATGCAGGGAATATCCCCGTGTTCCATAGGGACCGCAGACACCTTTCTTCTTCCCGTGCTGCACCAACACCAATTCTGTGAATGCCCTCAGGCACTGAGTTGTGGAGACAGGATGGTAGAGGCAAAATAATCCAAAATGAGGGGAGGAGCATCAGACTGCACATATGTTGTGCTGTAAATTCCCATTCCAGTGTGGGATTGAAAATATTGAATATATTTCTGATGTTATGAAAATCTGATCTGTAGTCATGAGCTATGATTTTAAAGGGTTGTGAACTGAGATGACTTTTTTTCACCTCTGCCTTTCTTGATGCTCTCTATCTAGCAGAAAGCCTGGTAAATGATGTCCAAAGTCTCTTGCTCCCCACAGAATGGAGCTGCAGCCAGCAGGGCTCAGTTCTGTGTGTGAGGAGCCTCCAAGGCCAAATACCTTCTGCCCTTAAACTTCCAGGGTGCCAGGGAAGTCACAACTTGGAAGTGATTACGAACGGCTCATTAGATAAACCATGTTTGTGTGTGAGATACTCAGCTTGGCACTGGCTTCTAATTGATGCACAGCTGAGGCTTAACGCAGCTCCAAGAGATCAGTGTGTGATGATGCTTTTCCACTTGGTTCCAAGGAATGTTTGTTCTGCCCCTCCTGTTCCCCTGCCTCTTTTAGCTCTGGTTAAATACAATGGGGAAAGTTCACTCATGGAGCTCGTTCTGCTTTCCTGCAGTTGTGTGATTGGTTGCCCAAGGAAAGGCAACTCAGTCTGGTTTTCAAAGCATTTTTGTAGGACTGAACTGAGTTTAAAGCTTAATGGGGTACGAACAGTGTCACACAGAATGAAGCTCTCGTGCTGTGCACTGAAGATTTACAATTATTTTAATTTAACCCAAATGAAAATGTTATGAGCCAAGTTATTTTGCAGACATCATTTCTGGATGGTTATTTGATTCCTTACACTTCATATGGAAGATTTAACTCGAGGGTTTGGCTGCTCGGTTCATGTGTCCAAATGTACTGGGGGGGTGTTGATTTTTCAAAGCAGACCTCTTCAGCTTTTGCAGGTGCAGTTTTTTGTCCCTGCAACTGACTTTGCCTTCAAAGGGATATTGGGAGAGGGTAAAGTGGGACTTGTCACAGCATAAAGAAACGGCTGTCATGTCCTTGGGAGCCTAACATCAGCATTCACTGTCTGCATGAAGTTGTCATGAAGTCAGTTCTGATCCTGGGCTTGTGTTATAAAGATGTTTTCTAAGATACTGCAGAGGAAGAAACCCCCAGTAGAGGGTTTCTGTGTATTTGATTGGTGTTTGGTTTGTTGGAACTCATGTGGAAAGTCTGGGGGATTGGTTTAGCTGCCACTTCTGCAGAGAGGAAAGATTTGTAGTAGACAAATGGGAGACACTTGTCCTCCTTTAATTTCTGATGTTAATTAGAGTTTGGAGCAAGTCCCTACTGCTCAGCCAGGCACATTCTTGCTTGGACATGCCTGTTTTTCTGTCCCACGTCAGTGCTCAGGATTAGTACCAGAGACAGAGGGGGCCAGTGGTTCCAGCGGGAACAGGAGCTCAGGAGTCACCCTTCACCCTTTTCAAATGCCTCACCTTTGTCAGGTCCAACAGTGCTCAACAAGCTCAGCTGCTAAAGCCCCTCCTAGAAATGTTCTCTTCTCATATTTTAGATTCCAGCATCCTTTTGTGGAATTCAGCAACCCCGTGGAAATGGTCTGATTGCAGAGGGCTTTGGTTGAGCAGGAGTCAACATTTCCTTAACCTCTTATTAAGCCCATCACAGAGGTATCTTTTTTGAGGTCATGTTATTAGCATGATGTGTTTGGCTTCATGTCCTGAGGAAGTGCTCCAAAGACACTAACATACCCTGAATTGAAGGAAAGAATGAAGATGATGATATGAAGCCCAAGAATTTTAAGTCTTTTAAAAGCTTAACTAGCAAACCTTGGTTGCTGAACCATCTGCTTTTAATCTTCCTATTGCTATGCAGTCTTCTGGGGACTCGGGCTTGGCCAGATTTGCAAATCACTAAATTAATCTTGTCAGGCTCAGGAAGCACCAGCAAACCCTTGGGAGGCAGATTCTGCACTCAGTTACACCTGTGTGAGCTCAGCACCCTCAGCAAGCACAGGGACACCACGTTTCCTCTGTACAACTGTGTGGTCAAACATCTAGACACGTTGATCTGCAAAATGAAATCTGGCTGAATTACTTGTCCAAAGCCTTTTAGGAATAAATGACCCTGGAATACTCAAAACACTCAGGCAGTCTCAAATATCCATGTGGATATTGAATAAAATACTCAGGGGCTTTGCAATAGCAGATCTTTTTCAGCAATATTTTTTGGTCAAGCCATTGGTTTGTGTGTGGCTGGGACATTGTCCCTGCAGCCCCATTCTGTCAGCGGGGGCTCTCAATGTGTGCGTGGCCTGATCCAAACAGCCACAGCAAAGATCTTAAACATCCCCCAAAGTTAAACCTGCTTCAAGTTCCTTACATTTGGGGGTCAAGCAGAGCTGGAAACTGGCTTTAGACACCTGTCAGCTCCAGGAAATCATCATGTAGAAACTATAATTTCTTAACATGCATGTCCAACAGCGTGTCAAGTGCTGTATAAATACTGCAGTGGAGGAGGCTCTTGCTGCCTCCAGGCTTTGCTTGTCTCTCTCTGTAGCAGAAGGTGCCACCTCTGCATTCCTGGCTTCTCATCCACAGGCCACAGCTCATGGATAGCACCGGGCAGATGGTGAAGGGCCAGGGACTCCTTGTGCCCAAGCTGGGCTGGGGGCAGCAGTGGGATCTCCTGTCCCAGAGGCTCCACCACTGGCTGTGCCCCTGAGGAGCCGCCTGGCAGCTCCACAACAGCCAAAGGGGTTTATGTGTTAGAAAGCTGCGTGTTCTGATTCCCTGCTCTGCGCCTGTGCTTTGTTTTACTGCAGAGCATCTCCCCAGAACACTGTCAGACTCCACGTGTCTCATTAGGTGTAAAAACCTGCCCCTCTCCCTTGTGATGGGAATCTCCTGCTGTGGCTGGGTCCCTTTGCAGCTTTGCCTTGGAGTAGCTGCAGTGAAGCGTTGGCAGCACAAAGTGGGAAGCAGAATTTCCATGTTGTTTTCTTGTTTAATTCTCAGGAAAAAGCCTGAATTTTTTCTAAAAATCCTGTCTGTCTTAGTTGTGAAATCAGACGTACAGCCTGAAAATAGCATTTTGGTGAGAGCTCAGAGCATCTACAATGAACTGACTGGAGGAACAGAAGTTGGCAAATCCACACCGCTCAACATTTCCAAAACTAATTTTCCACATCAAGTCTCCTCTTCCTTTTCCCTGTGCTGTTTAAACAGGAATGTAAAAAGAAACTGTTAAGGAAACCCACATGTGTAATTGTTAGGGGAGGAAGAAAGTTTTGTGGCTGAGAAACAGGAGAAGAGCCAGATGATCCTGTTACTTCTTCTGCCACAGACTTACGTGACCTTGGCAAGCCGACGTTTCCCAGAGCGTTGACTAATATTGGCTGTTCATTCCTTGGACACTCTGTGGGACAGTTCGGAAGGGTGTTTTTGGATGTGTTGAGCGGCCAGATTTCCAGTAGGTTGCTCAAAATGAGAAGACACATTTTTCATCTCTGCTCCTGAACTTTCTGCTCCTGCAGAGTGGTGGAAGTCGCCCTCTCTGAGCGGGGAGGGTGGTGGCTGTCTGCAGTCAGGGGCTGGGGATGACCTTTCATACCAGCTGAGTGTCTGTCCTTGTTGTGCCACATTTCCTCGTCTGCAGGATAGTCAGTCCTGAAGAGTCAACAATGAGTTCCTGTATTTAAAAACCTCTCTGGCCAGAGGAGTGGGGGGACAATGAGGCTCTTGGGCTGTCCAGTCCCTGTCATACTCCTGTTTCTGTAGAGTTGGATTTCTCAAGTGCCATTTGCCGTCTGGTGTTTGGGGCTAATTTTTACATTGGTGTGGGACAGTGAGGGATCTCTGCTAAGTGAAGGCGAGCAATGAAACCGTCATTCCCCAGGAGGGAAAAGAAGAGGTTGTTTTTATCCTGCACCTTCCCAAATTACAAGGGAAGACTTTGAAGTACAAAAATAGTTGGTGTATTATACACATATTGTAGGATGTTTACCATTGGAGACTAATGCCTAAACAATGAATTTCCAAAGCCACTCCAAATGTGATCCAGCTTTATTCTAAACAGTCACGAAAAAAATCCTGATTGTAACAAATGAATCTCTGCTATTTGTTTTCTTTTCACAGTTGGAGATTCTGTACACACAGAGAAGTTGCTTAGGGTCTGAAAGTGTTTATCCTGCCAAAAATAAATGTTCTAAAAACGATCACTTAGCATTTTCTGCATCTCTGCGCATTTGTTTACCGTGAAGAATCTGCTTACAGAGCTTATATTGTATTTTTTTTTACATTTCAACTTTAGTGAAGGAAAAATTGAGCGTGCCTCTTACCAACACCCATTTCCAGTCAAAGTCATGAAACTGGTTAGTAACTATTTTTGTGCAGGCTGTGGTTACTCCAGAGAAGTTTGTCTAGCAACCAAAGGTGATTCTAAGAGCCCGATTTTCAAAGCAGCCTTTTAATTACAGCACGGTGTTTGAAATGGCTTCTGTTCGTATGTGTGAGAGCTTGTGAAGTCGCAGGTTTTCACGAATACAGATGGTTTTATATCCAGCATTAGTAAATATAGGACTAATAATATCAGACTGGTGAACAGAATTTACATTACAAGAACAATGCAGGAAGCTGCAGGAGGGAGTCTGCAAATCCTCGGTGTTCTCAGCCCCGCCTGTGGTTTCTCCTCCCCTGCAAATACTGGTTTGTTTGGGGGTTTGCATATTTACAGAGGATCTTTGCTGTTGTATTTGAATGCTTCCAGAATTAATGAATTGAGCCTCCTGTGAAGTTTTATCACCACTTTACTGAGAGGGAAACTGGGAAAGAGAAGTAACTCACCTGAGGTCATGTGAGATGTCTGGGGAGCTTTGGGAGATGCTCAGCTCCTCTTCCTTGGGAGGTGCCAGGGTTTTTTCCCGTGTGACCATCCCGGCTGCCTCTGGCTGTGCCATCCTTGGGAGGGTGCAGCAGGCTATTGACCCTATTGCTCTGGGCTTCCTGATGGTCTCCTGGGGAAGCTCCTTCTACTCTGTGTCTGCCATACGGAGATATGTTAAAAGTTTGTCTGTCTGTTCCCTTTCAGAGCTGCAGAAACCACTCAGTGAATTGCTAATGTGTAATGGGAGGAAAAAGCCTCTGAAAAAATGAACTGAAAGATCACAGAGCACTTAGAAAAGCTTTTGCCCTCCTGAGTGCTCTGAGCACATTCATTCACCTCTGAGGACACTCTAAGTCCTGCCACAATGACCTCTATGGACATTTTGAATTACTCAGGAAGTTCTTGGCACCTTCCTAGCTGAGCAGGTTGATCTCTTGCTGTGACTCTCTAGCAATGAAGACAAGGGTCAGGAACACACACAGGTTGTGCTGGTTAGTGGCAGACACATTATTTTATTCTTCTAGCTTATCCATCTCAGCAAGTTTATATTATTAACTCAGAATCATCCCACCCACTGTTCAATAGAGAGGAAGGATGATCAGCCACAAAGGAGAAGCTCTCCGTGCTTGCAGTGAGTAGCAGTCCAGCAGCCAAACTCTTTACTGTGCTGTTGTCACATGCCCCTGTCCCCCTGGAAGGACAAGAGTGAGGTGAATCCTTCTGTTATCACAGCCCTGACTGAGTGGAGCACATCTAAATAGATGTCACTTGCCACATGACTGACAGTCACTGTGTCATAGACGGGTACCTGGCACTGGAGTGTTCAGCAATTCTTCTGACCCAGTTGTGTCCCAGGCTTTCTGGAGGCCACTGGTCCATGTGTCACATGAGGGTGACTCTGTTAAGGGTCTGTTGTCACTGTAACTCCTCTTCTGACAGCTTGTGTTTGAATCCAGGGGAAACAGTCTGACATCCACCAGCCATTTCCCCTCCTGAGGCAGGAGGGGTGTTGGGTGCAGTTTGGATGCCATTACAGTTCCATGACCTCAGGAGATGGCTCTGCATTCACGCTGCCAGGCTGGGAATAGTTGGCATTGAGCAAAAATTGCTATTGTGTCAAGGATTTGGCCTGGCTCCCTACATGATGGGAAATAGGCACAGAGCCCAGGCAGCATAATGCAGTTGGTTTCTGGCTGATTTTTACCTGCCAAATCTGGAGCAGAATAAGTGGTTATGGTTGATGTCACTCTCTTTTAGGTTCTTATTTATTTTTACAGGCATGTGACTAGCTAGAGTAGGGAGATCTAAACTCATCCTACATAACTCAATACAAATACCTAACATAACTGTTTGAACATTTCAGGTTCAGAGAGTAAAGTACTGCTTGCCTTATAAATGCCTGTGGTCGAACTGAAGAGCTCATAACTTTTTCAGATTTCAGTGGAGATTTGTTTGTGTCCACTGCAAAGCAGCTTTTTCCAGTCTTCTTCACTGTTCAACTAAAATGATAAAACATGAATATACCCAGAACTTCCTTTTAATGCAATCCTGGCACCACTAAGTACTAGGTTCAGTTAATGAAGGCAGGGCACATTAGTCCACATCCCATTTTGGAATAAAAGAAGGATTTCCCGGTGCTGGAAATACAATAAATTGCCCACTTATCTGTACACTTCTTGACCTCACACGCATCCTGTGTGACATCTTAGAAAAGAAAGGAAAAGAAATACGTATTAAAAATCCTAGAAATCTTAGAAAGAAATATTCTGTGCTGCAGCCACAGAAGTCAAATTCCACAGCAGTTGTTGCTTCCTCAAACCCCAGCTTTCTTCCCTTGGGCTGCAGAAGCAAAGCTCAGCTGTGCCCTCCTCCAGCCCAGCTGAGTTGTGCTGAGACTCCAACAAGCAAAAAGGCTGGTTATTTTGGCCTGGAGAGCTCTGTTTCGAGGCCAGGCTGCCTGTGCAGGACTGTTTCCCTGCTGGCCCCCTCCCTGCCGTCCAAGGAAAACAGCCGAGCTGGGTCTGTGAGCTCCTCCGGGCTGCAGTGGCACTGGGGTGGCAGGCGGAGCTGAGCGACATCGGATCAGTCCCTGTGCTGCTGGGGTTTGCAGCCCTGAAAGCAGATCCTTGAAGAGAAAGCTCTGAGCTCATGCAGATCGGTTTGCAGGACTGAGCCTGGAGAACCACAGTAATTAATAACAACTTGGCAAGCCCGTCCTGGATTTCAATGGGAGTTTTGCACTAGAGCGGGATGAGAATGCAGCATTAAAATAAGGCAGACAGTTCACAGCAGGCTGAGGAGAGAGGCCAAGATCAACAGGATAAAACTCTCCTTTTACAAAAACTGCCCTGAACCTTTTTGTCCACACACAGGGCCTTAATTCAAGGCTCGTTGAAGTCAATGGGGAAAAAAACTCATTAATTTCAATGGGTTTGAATCAGCTTGAACCCCAGTTTTGGCCGGGGGACAAGTATTTATAAGCTGGCCAGGGATGAATTTAAGTTGGAAACTAGAGGACAGTGTCCAAGTACAAAGCAGAGGGGTTCTGGAGCCACCTTCAGCAAAAGGGGAGGTGGCAGAAATGTCTTAATAATTATTAAGACGGAGCTTGATTGAGCTAAAAAGGAGCCTGTGCCATGTAGTGAGGGTGTGACGGCAGAGGAGAGGTCTCTGGTCCCTTCCCACACTCACAGGGCACAGGCCTGTCACATTCCTTCTTTTCCTGTAACTGCTGTGTACAAACCTCTATTTTAGGCAACCGCTATTTTATATTTCTGACACAGCTTCATTTCAGGGAGATGATTTATCTCCAAATTATTGGGTATTGGGGGATATTTTGTGACAAATGCTCCTGACAGGTTTCACACAAACCCCACACTGTCTGGTATTCCATCTAACATGGCTTTCTTGTTACCCTACTGACGACATGATTTCCAGTCAGGCTTTTTTTTTTCTGCAGAACACAAGCTTAAAATAACTTCTTCTGAAACCCCTTGTGTTTTAGCTGAGCTCATTCCCCTCCCCACACGTGCTCCTATGAATTCCTGAAAGCCACAGTGACACGAACATCTAATAGTTGAACTTTGATGTTTGGTGTTTCTCAGATTTTTGTGACTCTGCCTTGCATGTGGCTTTGATGTGGGCTGGCATCCTCCCTGCTTTCCCAGAGTGTCGTCTTCTTCCTCAGAGTTTCTGCTTCTTTGTACTGCCGTGGGTGAGGATTTCCGTGGGCTCTGCAGGGCTCCGTGGCACAGGGACTGGCAAACCCTCAACCCAAGGAGCCTTCCTTGGGGTCATCGTGCTCTGGGCAAGGCTGGCACTGGCTGGCTGTGCACAAAGTGTGGTATTAGGCCTTTAATTAACATTGTGTTCAATAAAATATATGTGATTTGAATAGTCCTCACTACTGAAATTAATCAGACTAAATAAAATCTACTTTTTGTCTGTCGAAGTTCGCCCACTTTAATGGAAGAACGAGGAATTGCTCACTGTAAATAACTTTGACAGCGTGTTGATTTACCTTAAGATCTCTTGCAAAATAATACTGTCAGATATTTAACTTATTTTCTTTTATCTGACATTGCAAAATGTAACTAGTAAATTTTCAGCATCTCGTTCCTCGTCAAAAAGAAAGAAAAATTAAGCCAATGATAGTTTTTTGCACATAGTAATGTTTTTGGAGAAAAAACGAATCACAAGTCAAAAAAATAACACTTGTCCTTGGTGGATGTAAAGTAGAAAATTATTTCAGAGTTAAAACCAAATTATGTTTGTTCTTGCTTAATTTTTCTTAATGCAGAGTGGAGTGTTGCCAGCAGTTAATGAACTATTTTTAAGCAGGATTTAAACAGAATAAAGGTTTTGACACAGAATTTAGAAAAACCAGTAACCCTGAAACAAACACAGTTGATTTGCAAGATTTTTGTGCTTATTGCATGTCAAAAAATACTCTCATCTCACCTGATTTAATCCTCTCGTGTGTGAGATTGAGAGGCAAGTTGTGACGAAATAGAGCAGCACAAACCTGAAGGAGTCAAGGCCTGAGGAGTCACTCAGGGTTTGCACCGAAGTGCATCCGAGCAGAATGTGGCCCTTTTTACCTTTATTTTTCAAGCCCAGAACACAACCCTGAGTGCTCTGCAGCACGTTCATGATACAGATTTGCTTTCCTTAACAACTGTGAAACGCACTGGCTTAGAGCTTGTGCCAGAGCTGGCTGAGCTCCTGCCAAGTCTGGTGTGCTGATTTGTGTGGCAACATTGGCAACCCAAGCGAAGGTTTCCGTCGCTGCGATGTTACAGGCGGATGCGGGGCCGGGAAGTGGCTCCAGTTCCCTCCCGTTCCGCGGTGTGGCCACAACCGCTCTGAGGGAACAGTCGTGGTTTAATGAGCTCGTGGTGAAACGCCTGGGCTGACATTGCAAAGCCATTCACGGGGCACATGGTTGTGTCACGGCCTTTGGTCAGCGCCGCCGTGAGCGCGACGCGTCCGGGAGCGTTTGGGTGCTGGGAACTGAGCTGTTTGTTTGAGGGACAAGTATAGTCCCAGCTATTTCCTGCGCATTCCAGGGATGGAGGAGCTGCCTTGCCAATTCGCTCTTGACATATTTACAGATGGAGAAGCCACCTTTGGACTAGTTTCTGCAAACATCATGTTCCATTATGAAAATGTTCCCAAGGCTCAGGGTGAGGAGTCTGGCTCAGAATATCTCCAGCGCCAGACAGCGCGGGCCAGTGTCTGATCTCAGCCCTGCTGGAGGAATTCCATTAAGTTTTCAGCGTGTGTTCTGGACAGGCAGCGGAGTCGCTGAGCTTAGCGCCTGATCTTCAGTCTTTGTTAGGTCTGAAGTGGACTGAACTGCTGGATTTTTATTTTCTCTGTTTTCTAAGCAGGAAATAGCCCCACTGAGTCCTCTTATGGGCTCTGCTTTCTCAACTGCGAGAGTCTAGGAACTGTAAGGACATCCACCAGTATCCAAATTCCACAATTAATAATGCAGCCCCAGAGTGGAGGGGGATTGCTGTGCTTGCCAACAAGGGCTGGTGATTCTGTGTGCAGAGCTCTGAAGGCAGCTCCAGCACCTCAGGGCCATGAATAACGAACAATAATGAACAAAACAAGCCTTTAAGTCCATTCTTAAATCCTGGGACCAAAGCTCATGCTGACATGCTGGACTAAGCAAAGATGGCTGTCTCAGCTTCGGCTTGGTTTGGGTAAAATCAGGCTATGCAAAAACAGCAAGTGCAAATAGGTCAGTGAGTGATGTTTTGATGGGGCCCTGAAGGTGATTAGAAAATTCCAACTACCCTTCAGCGGCCCTTAAACGAGGCAACATTCTGGGAGAACAGGTGAGAAGGCAAAAACCTCTCTGGGAAATGGTGACACTGGTGTCACGGTCCGGCCACCTCAGTGCTGGAGTGGAGATTGTTCACTTTGCTACAAAAAGCTGTTTGCATTTGAGCCGAGGTGGTGTCTCTGTGAAATGCCACTCCAGAGTAAAATTGTTACGAACAAGTTCTAATCTCTTGGAAAAATTCAACAGATGAGAGGTGCTAAACTTCTCACCAGGGCCTAAACACATTGCTTTGCTGGGAAAGGAGATGTTGTGGTGTATCAAACCCAGCCAGGAGCAGGCAGAGCAGATGTTACCACGATGTGGTGTTTAGGTTGCATTATGCAACAGGTAGATTTCCTGGCACTGGAGCTTGACAGCCTGGTTTGCAAAATTACTGAGGTGGATTCTGCTTGCTCTTACACGTCCTCTGCCACTGCTGAAAAATGAGAAGTATCACCCCAGCAGCAGCTGGCCTGTTCTCTTTGGTTTCTGTGTGTGTGTCGTCAAGTGTAAGTGCCTGTTCTCTAGTGACAAACCACGATGACAAACCTTGTTAGTAGTGAATATGATGCAGGAAAATGGTGGAACTCTCTAATAATAGAAAATACGGCTGAAAACGAGCCTGGGGGTTTATCCAGGTTGAGTGTCTGCCCAGCTGCTGGGCAGGATGCTGCCTGCAGTGGGAAGGGCTGCTGCTGAACCCTTCAGAGTCGTCCAGACCAACAGCAGATGCACCAGCCAGAGGGTTATTTTTGTGCTGGAGTCTTCCAGTTATCCCTGTTTGTGAGAAGTTTCACTAAAACACACCTACTCCTGAAATCACTGGATGCTTGCCACTGGCTTTGTGACAAGCCCCAATGGGTCTGGACTGAGGTTGCCCTGGAAAAGGAAGGGTTTTAAAGCAGACCTCAGCCAAAGCCCATGGAAATTGTGGACTTTGTTGTGGTTTGGATGAAAGCTTCTCCCAGGATAGCACTGGCAGGTACATCCTCGGTGTGCGAGGGCTGGGTGCCTTCTGTGGGTTTGGTTGTCCATTGTGGGATTCAGGAGCGTCTTTTATCCTGGTTGGAAGTGCACAAACAGTACAGGTACTGCTGGGAGGCAGAGGAGCTGCTGGCTGGGGCCTCACGGCGGGGCAGAACCTGCCTGGCTCCCCAGGAGGAGGCACAGCCAGCCCCACCTGCCCTGTCACACAGAGACTTGCCTGCAGCCACTCCTTGGGAGCCACAAATGGGACATTGGCAGCCATGGGAATGGCCTGAGGTGCAGGTGGTCGCAACTGGCTCCCTTCTAACGCCGAGGGCCAGTTTGGGAGCGTTGTGTTCCTGCGGGTCAGGGGTAGAGGAGCAAATCTGGAACAAATGGACTTCCTTTAAGGGGTGAACATTTCGTCCCACAGGCTTCTGGAGCCCAATGGGTTTGAGCTGTCACCTGGTGGAGTAAGTGATTTGAAAGGCAGCAAAATATGTCACCATTGGATAGGGAACATGGGAACATCCATGGCGTCTTGTGATTTCAATAAATGGCACTTTGCCTGTCATTGCCACGAGTGTGGTGCACCGGGATTCCTCAGAGCACCTGAGTCTCCTGTTGCTGCAGTTTACAGATCGCTTGCTCAGACACTGGAGTATCATCTTGTTGACTTCTTGAAGCTGATAAGTATTGATTGTATTTCAGTGCTTGTGTGGTAAAGGTATAAAAAGCAAGGCTGGAGATGTGACTCAGGTCATGAGTCAAAGAGACAGTGGGATTTTTAATTAAGTCTGCTCATTTTCTTTAAGGCTGACAATACCTTTGAGAATTTTACATTTATTTATGAATGCATTCCAGATTTGCACACTGCATATGAAAAGCAAGGACAAGCCTGGGGAAGGGTGGGGTAGTGTGCTTAGATACTGTATCTGACTTGCCCTGCTGCCCGCAAGTGAAATTCTTTCCATCTGAGTCCTCCTGAGGTGGTGCCGGGTGAAACAGCCCTTGGCAGGAGATTGTCTTGTCCCTTCTCCTGCCCCTGAGTCAACCAAAAATGTTTGCCTTGTTTTCATCCACTTCTGCCTCCCCTCCGGCATCCCATCGGCCTCCAAGGGTGGTGCCTCCCCTCTCCCGTTCTCACCAGGGTGGGGAACTTCCCTGCCTGCTTTTGGGATTAAACAGGACTCCTCTCCTTCCCAGGTGTCCATCTTTGCCACCTTAGCTACAGTGTGTCCTAGCACAACTCCTGTCCTTCCCAAAAACACATGTGTGATATTCCTGGGGAGCTGGGGAGCAGAAGGGTAGGGAAGCAATCCCTGCTCACTGCCCTCCCTGGCTCCATGTACTACAACGTGTGGGTACAACAGTCGCATCTCAGGGCAAAGCTCCTGACTCAGGCGTGGCTGATGCACAAGCAGAAAGCAGGAGTGACTCTTCTCCCCATCCTGTGCTGACTCTGGGAGCTGACAGCAGTGGTGAGCAGCAAATGCACCAAAAGCATCCTTGTGGCTGCCGAGGGGAGAGGCTGGAGCCTGAACTCCGGCAGGGATCAGGTCTAGCGAGTGAGCAGCAGTGTTTAAAGATGGCAATCTCTTTGATGTCCTTATCTGCTCTTTGAAGCCAAGGAGCCGCTCCCTGTCCCAAACACACAGATAAGCTCCATCAGATTCTGAGCATCTTCCCTGCAAAAATAAGGGGCTGAGTTGACTCAGCCGGGACTGGAGTGTGACTCAGTGTGGGTGTGTTGTGGTTTTCCCACATCCATGCAGTGTGTGCCCGGCACTGGCACAGAGTGGCACACACAGGCTGGGCCTGGCTGACTTCAGTGCCACCTCCCAGCTGCTGCCACCCCTCCCTGGCACTGCAAAAACCATTGCCAGGTCCTCAGTGATCTCCATTCAGCCCCAAAGGTGCTCAGTAACTCAGGGGGATGTTTCTTCAGCATGGCCTCAGTTATTGGGACGTTCAGGAACCCGTGGCTGTGGCAGGGCTTTGCTCTCTGCCTGTGGGGTCTCCAGGGGTAACTCAGCATTGAGCCTTTGCTCGGGGGGTTCCTGTGGGTGGTACATGGGGAAGGGACACAGAGATACAGATGCAGCCAGGCGGCCAAAAATATCAGGAGCAGAGCAAAATTATTTACAAAGCAAGTGAACATTTTTCCTACCTCCCCCTCATATTTTTTAAACAAACTTCTTTTACTACTAAGAATTACATCCTAAAGAAAATTGGCAAGTGTTTGAGAGGCAGAGGCAGACCTCCACCTCGTTGTTTAATAACAATGTACTAGAAGGCCTAATGGCAGTAGATAGTGCTTTCTAACCCAAGGAATGTACATTCCACCTTGAGGGAAAGGAGAAGAGATAGAGAGAAGAGGTGGAGGGGAAGGGGGTGTTTGTTTGTAAATGCTGATTTGAAGCCAAAGGATTTCATGTCAAAAATTTCTCCAATCTGTACAGTCACTGCAAGCAACACATGGAAGATTTGAGCTCAAATATCTGCAAGTGTTGAAATTCAGCTGATTTTGGGTCATGAAGCCAGCAGGGAAATGCTGGCCTCGTGAAAAGGCAGTTTAAGCTAGTTCAGATACAGAAAATTACTTGAAGCTTCAAAGTGCAGTTGTCAGAAGGCTGTTTGACTTCCCAGGCTGAAATGCAGCCTGATTCAGCTCTTTGGGGAAGTTCTGGAGGCGCTTCCATTGATTTCCGTGAGTGCTGAGTCACCGGCAGCTGCTGAGTCACCAGCCCCAGTGCCAGTCAGGGCTGTCAGAGCCCTGGTGAGAAGGCAGCTCTGATTCACTGGGAATATAACTTTATTTTTATGTACAATATAATACCAGTTTGTGTCACTACCTTGCCTGCAGCAGCACTGTGCAGATCAGAATCACCTGACAACTGATGAAGTGAAGGTTTCTTAAAAATACCTTTCGAACTTACAGCTGCTTTTCGTCCCTAAAATAAGTAGGAATTTTACAATGTTTCCTCCTTGGCTTCCTCTCCCACCTTCTGTGACAGCAATGGGAAAAGAAACTAAAGGGGAAAAAGCAGTTTCTTAAAAGAACAAGAAGTGAACTTATTGCCAGTTGCTTTTTAACAGTGTCTAATCAGGACATTTCAGAAACCTGAAATTGGTTCTCTGCGAATCCTTCCTCTGTGCTGTCCTGATTCCAAAGAGTGGTGGATGCACTCGGTGCTTGTTTGGAGTTGCTGCCTCTGGAGAGTCTAATGCAGGTGGCATCAAAATGACCTGAGCCCAAGTGGTCCCTGCAGGGGGGTGGGTTGGGGACACTCACAGTCACCCCCAGTCCCTGTCGGAAGCTCTGAACCACAGGGCTGCTCCAGAGGATCGGCCTCCGCTGGGTCAGTGGAGAGGAAGTGCCAAACAAAACAAACAGTACTTGAGGTTAGAAAGCTCTAAGTGTGTCAGTATCACAAACTAATCTCTGCATCTGCTGCTGCTGCTCCAAAATCATGACGGAGAGCAGCAAACATCGGGAGGTCACGGAGATAAGGGGGACCCAGCTGACGCAATGCCGTGGCACCAGGGGGACACAATTGCCTTTCCCTGTGCTTGTGCTGTTCCAGACAACATTGCTCAACAGCCTACTGACAATTAGAGAATTCTAATAGTAAAAATCACTTGCAGTAGCCTTTGACACCCTAATATTGGGTGTGGATACAAGATGGTAGCATGTACTGGAAGGGTGTCCCTGCTCCGTGACTTTGCTGCCTGCAGTGAGAGACACAGGCAGGAGGAAGGTAATGCTGCCGAACCCAAGATCAAGCAATGACTTGGGCTGAAGGTAATCTCAGTCTGAATTGCAAAGATGTGTCTGATCCTCGCTCACAAGTGCATGAACTACACGTGGCAGGGCTGGCCAGCAAGGGGCTGGGCAAATTCAGCCTCATTTGAAGAGATGGGAGGGTGCAGAAAAACATGTTTACGATCTCTGCTCTGGTACTTACAGGTAATTGTCGATATTTTTAGATGCTTTGGTACTTGTAGATGTAAATGACAGGTTTTACATGAAATACATGAAATTTGGGGCCTTTTCCAAATGATGATATCAGTCCAGGTGCAAACTGTCAGTGCCATGCACAGCTGGGAGCAGCAGCAGTTGGTAACCTGTAGCAGGTTTTGAACTATAACTCCTCAATTTGTCTGTTTCCACCTGTAGCACTTGTGCAGCTCATCCCTGGCATGCCCCGGGTCCCGGTATTCACTCCTGAGTACACTGATCTCACCTGGAAATCACACCTCAGCATCTGATGTGTTTTATCTCCATTCAGCTGATGCCTATCTTGTAATAAAATTTCCCATGGCTTATCAGCACTTGACAATTAGATGCTTAACATCCCACTTAATGCAAAACAGATCACATCCTGGGAATTAACAAAACAATCAAATGCCTTCAGGGGCAATGGAAGATTTGATATAGATGTGTATGTGTTTTTATGTATATATATGTTTATACATACACACGCATCTCTAGTTGTGAAATCTGGAGACGTTGGCTGACTTTTGGTGCTTGATTGGTTTTCATGGCTCATTCTCCATGCCTGTTCTGTTTTTCTGGTAGGAATTGTGTTCAGTGATGGCAGTGCCATGTGTTGTTGACCTTCTGGAGATGTGATGAGGGGCCAGGGGCTGTCGGGGTCCCCATCCTGGGGGTCCCCAGCTGGGACTGAGTGCTCCCCACTGGATGTAGCACTGCTGTGTCTGGTCTAACTGTAAGAGTATCTTTGTCTGATAGAGCTTTACAAAGGTCAGTACCATTAACCCCATTTTACACAGTGGGAAATTGAGGAATTGAGTTTTTTTCCATGGTCATCCAGCAGGCCAGGAATAAAACCCATGTCCAGTGAGTCCTGGCACTGCTTATCCTGTCCCAGTGACACTTCTCAGGTCGGTAACTTGTCCTGTCCCCTGTTCTCCATCACGGATGAACCACTGTGGAGTCACCAAGTGTTCCCCAATGTTCCCAAGGCTGCTGCAGGATGCAGGATGATGGCTTGCGAGGAGGTGGGGAGCCCAGAGCCACGCCTGGCCTCACCTCTGCCAGCCACAAGCACTGCTGGCACCAGGCAGCCTCCCACATGCTCTGTGCTGCTGGAAAAAACTCAAGTCCTGGTGCACTCCAACTTGGTGCTGCATTTTGTTAGTGATTTTAAAGCAGTAAGTGACTGTTAGAGCCAAACAAATGCCTGGCATTTGGCTGGGCCTGTTTTCCTGTGGCCAGGCTGACCTTTATGACCACTAGAGTTAGGCAGCTCACTTGAGCTCTCCCTTCTGGGAGCTGGGGAGGTTTTGTCATTGCCAGAAAAGCCAAAAAATCTTTCTTCAGACCCTGATTTTTCCTTAGCAACCAACTTTCCTCCTTGATTTCTCTTCACCTTTCCCTTCCATGTAAGTCACAGCTGATGCTTGTTCTTGAAACCACCCTTCACTGATGCAGATGCAATCAGCAAAACTGCCCAACAGTTGCAGAGTTCAGCCCAGCTCTATGAAATCACTCAGAAATGTGCTTAACTTCACTGAAACTGTTCCTGTGCTCAGTCTTGAGCATGTGCTTTAGTCTTTTGCAAGTCCCTGGCCCTCTCACCATCACAACTGGGTCACCCTGATTACTCAAGTAACGGCAGGATGAGGAGAAGGCTCTGGTTGGGATCTCTGTTTTTCTGCCCCGTGGTCAGTGTCTGCTCTGATGGCAGCTGAGTGCAATTTTGTTGTCCAGCGAAGGGATAGAGCATGAAATCCCCCAGTGAAGTTCTCTGAGGCATGTCTGTAAAATGCTGAGTGAAGTGCCTGTGGCTCAGCTGCTGCGTGTTGTGCTGTTCTCATCACTCAGTCACTCCTCAGGCTCTCCTTGGCTGTTTCTCTGCTCTGGGCCTTACCGAGTGACCATCCTACTCAAATGCAAAAAAATAAAAATCCCAAACAAGCAAAACCCCACCAAAACCAAAGATAGCATCATAAACTTACAAGACAGGAGAGGGTTTTTTTTATGAGACTTACAGGTTTTTAAACTTAAGTTTTTAATTGGGATTTACTGTGCCTTGAGAAATTTACACTTTGCCTTAAAACCACGAGCAGTAGGGATCCTGTTCCTTTGCAGTGAATACAGATGCTCCCCTAATGGCTTGACTTGAGAAATAAAATGGGAATTATGTACTTTATTACTGCTATGTAATAAAATCCTACAGAAACTGTGGTTAAGGTCTGATTTGCTGAATAACTGAGAGGCACATAGGTACCATAGACATATGTTAAAGCTGAATTGACACTCTGCTCAGGTCAGTTGTGTATTCTTTGTGTCGTGCCTGTTCCTTGCTGTGTTCTGTACAGCACCCAGCACTGTGCAGTGAAGTTCTCAGCACCTGCTGAAGGCCAAACATGGAAATTAGTTCTAAGAGCTGCTCTGTTTCACATCTCCTGTAGCCAGCCAAGACAGATCACAGGGAGATGTCACCAAAGCAAATAATCTCCACAGTGCCAAGTGGCTTAGCACGGTTTCAGCCCCTGGCACAAGGGTTTGCCTGCATGAGCCATGACAGAAGTGCCGAGGTTCTGTAGCTTTGCCCACCCAGGATTGTCTGTTCCCAGCTCATGACCTGCCCTGGTTCTGAGTCTTGCTCATGCTCGGGGCTCTGACCTACAGGTGAGTTCCTGCAGTGTAACAGGCTCCTGCATGTCAAGTTCTTCACCACAATTGCCTTGTTCATGCTCTGCCCCAGCACCAGCAGTGCAGTTATTCTCCTTTCTTGTGGCAGAGGAAACTGCTTTGTCTGACTTTGTATTTGCCAAGAGGGCAGGGAGAGCACAGTTATCGCAGGATAGCTGATGCCTGTTAACTTGCATTATTATTCCTGTTCCTAAAGTTACTTTATATGTTGGGGTCACATTCATAGTTTAGGATAATAACTCTGTATCAAGCAGGCAAACACTTCCGTGGATCTCCTCGTTACCTTCAAACCATAAGGAACTGTCTCCATTGGCTGAGTGTAATAGATGTGCCTGGGGCTGTTCAAGCTGGGGCAAGATATCACAGGCAGAAAAGAATCAACACAGGAATACTCACAATACATTATTTTGCTGGTGCAGTTTTCCCATATGATTACAAGTGATGAGTGCTCCGTGGGAGTGAGGGAAGGAAAGATGAGGCCCCTACTGATGGGCCGTGCTCAGTTGTTCACAGTCATACACACTCTTTACTGTTAGTTCATTTGTTTGCTCTCATGCTGCTGTGTTCTGTCCTGGAGGCTAACCACATATCATATATATTTAAAAGAACAGTAGCATACGACTGGTGTAGATCTTAGGGTTTCTTTCCCAAAACATTATGATATTCCTGCTGAGAGTATGAAGATAAAGGCTTTAATCCTTGGGAACAAAAGGGCGTGAGTAATTCCATTTCATTGCATGACCTGGAATCTCCACCCATATAAATACATCAAAGAGTAGCTATGATTTCACTCTCTGACACCCATGGGTTGAGGTTCTTACCCTGGGAAGCAAACAGCTCCTGTGGCTGGCCTGGACAGTGCCCATGAGCCTGGGTAACAGGGATGTTTGCAGCATTCTTTGATCTTCCTACTGGACCAAAATTATTCACATCTCCCCACTGTTGCTAAAAACTTATCCAAGCACTCAAGGCAATTACTTTTAAATGTATGTGTGTTTTGGGCCAAGTCCATGAATCCTGACTCACGACTGACTCAGCCCTTACTTAAGCAAAACTCCACTTGATTTCATTACAGCCAGGGGCAGGACTCTGTGATTTTGGCCCCTGCCAGCGGGAGGAGGCTGCAGGACCCTGGTGCCAGCTCTTTGCAGCTGATGCCCTTCCACGGCTCCCAGCACCTGCCAGTGCCCTGGAGCCCTCTGCAGCTCTCTGATCTTGCAGACAGTGATGCTCTCTACTGGTAAATGATCCCATCCTGCTCGACTGCCCTGCTCCAGCCACCCCGTGGGTGATGGAGAGCCACGCTGACCGGGCTGTGTTGGCTGCCAGTGCTCAGAGCTAATCCTGCCAGCAGGCTGCAGGAAATTCTGTGACCCACGTTACTCAGCAGCTCAGACGAGATGGCCGTGATAGCTTGACCATCTGGCTGAAAACTGCTGCGCTGCAGACTGGCTGTCACTCGGAGTGTTTAGTTTTGTTATAAATTAATTTCAATCCCTGTCAGCTCACCGTTGCAGGTTAGAGGCCAGGACGGTTCAGGTAAGGAGATTAGATGATACGAGTACGTACTGGGCAGGGCAGTGTAAAACACCCGGGGCAGGTGAGGTGTAGCTGGGGGTAATAAAGTGGGCTGGATGTGAGTGCCCTGTTTCCCAGCACTGCTGGCTCCGGGCGAGGGTACAGCGCTGCTCCTGACCTGGCTCCCTGCGCTCCCGGAGTCAGCTCAGGTCTCGCCAGCCTTATTAGCTCTGGCTCAGCGCCCGCAATTCCTATTCAAGCCGGCTCCGTGCAACGTGCCGGGCTGTCTGTGCCGTGCACATCCCGGCATGGGAGTGGTGTCCCAGTGTCAGGAATGTGGGACAGAGACGCTCTGGCTGCCTGCTGAGAGCAGCACGGGCACATTCACACACACCCAGAGGCTTTGCTGAGGCGAGCTGTCCTGCCTGGAGGCAGCCCAAGTGTCTGTCCTGGCATGGGCAATCCACAAGTCACCCAAGGGAGACTCAGAGTGAGAAAATAGTAATAAACTGTCTTGAAGTGTCCCTGCTGTCCAGCACTCCCAGGAGAGCCTATTAAAAACCAACTATTTTCTGCTTAGCAAGCGTGACTGCCAATACGTGGCTAAAGCAACCGAAAACTTCAATGGAAATGTTACTTACTTATGTGTCATTTAAGATAAGGCCACTGTGCTTTGCATGGCTGCACCTTGACAAATGGCCTGATTGGTTTTATTCCTAACTGCAGCTAGAAATAACAGAGCTGCTCTGCATATTGCCATCGTTTGTGTTATTCAGATTTTTGGCCTCAGAAGAAGCAGCATTTGCAGGATCGGACTCAGTGGATTGGCCCGTCATCTGCTGAGCCACCCTTTGGTGCCCTTAACTATTTCTTTCATCAAAGTAAAACAAGTTTGCTCTCCAGTTTGAGTAACTTACTATTGTCTTTTGTAATGCTGCATTAATAGGCTTTGAAGGTACATTTTCTGCCAACATAAACACTTTCTTCACTGCAATAGAAATGAGTCCTTGCTTGCATTAGTGTGCTGTGAACATTACAAAGCCTATAAATTAATGGAAGTAGATGTCCTTGTCTGAATCCCCTTTGGACTACTCCAAGGCTTCACAATAATGACTACATGAGGGTCTCCTCCTTGCAGGCTTTTTCCCCCTTGTTTGTTCCTTTTCTTCTCTGCGGTTTTTGAAGAGTAGAACTCGAAGATAAGGCCCAAGAAGCAATTCTATTCAAATCTAGACAAGTCTTTGAAGAAAAGTTACAAATATCTTATCTTCAGCATGTTCACATCAAATACAGTTTTGGCTCTGTAGTTGTGAAAAGACACAGAAATTACTAGTCAACAAAATCTAAGTCAAGACTGGGGAAAGCTTGTAAGGAAATTCTTCAGCATTTGCTCTTTTGTGTTCACATTCTTCTAACTTGAATTCAAATCTGCCCCACACTGAAGAGCATGGAAACGAGATCTTCAGGTCTTTCCTAGTTGTAATGAGAACACACCCAAACAGAGAACATGAGGAGAATTAAAGGAAGAAGATTTGCAAAACCTCTTGAAACAGCAAGCTTCTTAATTTTCCTTCACAATTCAAAGGAGCCCTCAGCCAAAATATTTAAGGCCTGAAGCAGCTAAGCCCCAGCAGAGTGCATGACTGGCTTGGTTTGCTCAGGCTTATCTGAATTTTGTCCTGTAAAAGTGTGAATTATTGACTTTCCTCTTTTCTCTGCTTTGCAGTCCTCAGGTACCTGGAGGGCATCCCAGAAAAACAGGAGGGCGAGCCAGCCTCCTCAAACACTGATGTTTTCTGAATCTCACTGACTAAGCCAAAGTTTGAATATTTAAGGGTCTTCAAAGTTCCCATGTAACTCCCCCCACCCTGAAAGCAAAACCAGCTCAGCAGCACCACTCCCCTGTAAACCAGACTGTGGCCTTGGCGTGCTGGGAGCTGCTGCAAAGACACCCCATTATTGCAGCCTGGGGCTTTCCAGGAGCTGGGCTTTTATGGCCGTGGGTGAAATTCATACTGTGCGTGGAGAGAGTGAATAATGCAGAGGCCTTTGCCCATCCTGTTGCACAGGAATGATTCCCACGTCCCTCAGGCAGGGTGGAGTGAATCAGTTTGGAAAAGCCTCTGCAGCAGCACTGCAGCACATTAGGAAACCTATTGCAAAGCAGTGAAGGCTTTTGGTCAGATGCTCTTTTCTGGTCGGTCCTCTGGGTACTTCATGCCTGAAATTGTGTTTTGTTCCTGCAGCTGTTGGCCTTAACATGCAGCTCTTTCTTGGGGGATACCCTGGGCAGCCACCTCCTTCCCATCAGTGCCTCCAGAGGGATCTGTGCAGGCTGTGCTGTGCCTGCCCATCCTCCTTCCTGCCCATCCGTGGCCCCGGGATCGCCACAAATCTGAGTTTGGCCACATGCTGGACTTGCTGTGCTTTTCACCATTTGCTTCTTTGTGCAGGGCAGGGCTTAAACTCACTCCCTTGTAAAACCTGGAATTAAAAAGCAGTATCTTAGAAGGCTTAGCTGGGATTAAGCAGCACGAAGGTCTCACACACAGAGCTTACACTAAGTGAGCTTTTCTAAGTTACCAAGGCGTGGTATGTTAAGGGGAGAGCTCTCCTGTCACTCTCCACCTCGGCTGGGCTGTTCCAGAGGGTGTCATGGAAGCTTCCCTCAGGACTTGGGTGTTCGATGCCCTTTTGGTCTTCTGATATTCCAGCCGGAATTTCCAAAGACATTTGCCACACCTGTGGAAAGGTGTGTTCTCAGTGGCCTCAGCTGATCTGTGCCCAACTCCAGTGACTGCAAACGTGGGGGGAGCCTGTGCTGCCAGGTGGAAGTTGGGGGGCCTTGGCTGATCCCAGCTCTGGGCCTTTATCTGCAGCTGTGCTATCCCCTCAACCCTATATTTTGCATATTTAGAAGACAAAAGCTCTGGATAAGGACCCCTTTATTGTTCTTTTATGCAGAAGTTAATATAAGGGGTTACAGTCATGCCACACTTATAAATAATTGACCCATAATATCACTTGTGTGTCACAATTCAATGTGTGTCACAATTCAATGTGTGAAAAGCTCTCCTGTCCCATGCAGAGGCAGCCTGGAGAAGAGGGGAAGGCACCTCTGCCTTTTGTTTCCTTGGCTGCCCTGCCCTCCCCCCAGACTCCCCTTTGGAAGGTATTTATTAGGTGGAGGAAAGCACAGTAAAATGCTGCATTACTCTGCAAAGCACCTTCTTCTCCCTCACACTCTGGGCTCCCATTACATCTTTAAAGAATCACAACAAAGAAAAGGAGCTGACACAATGAATTTTGATCTGGCAAATGAAATCTGACATAACCACTAGTTACATTTTTGTTATTCCCTGGTAGTTTGCCTAAAGGCAGCTTTTAAATAATTCCTGCTTTTCACCTCCTGAGAAATAATCTATTTACTTCTGAATTAATTAGGCAGCATCATAAAAGCTCTTGAGAAGCTTTGAAAGCTGCTGATCTAACTTTTAGAAATATATAGTGGGCCTGATCCTTAGGCCAGACAGTGGGAATTCTGCTCTTAACTTTGATGGGAACGGGAACAGGCATTTCATGAGTGATGCCACTGAAGAGAAAAGATTCCCAGTAAATAGAAATTCTGGATGTTTCTTTTTCTGTATGCTTTACTGGCATCGTTTTCTATAACATCTTGAGTCTCTCAGCATTGAGAGAGCGCATCCTTTCTTGTTTCACCTTCCTCTGGACAGTCAGTGTCAGTATTTCTCAAGTGCTGTCAAGTCTCCACTTGTGATGTCCAGAGTGTGACTGATCCACAGGATTGAGGCCATTGTGCAAGGCCAGGGAAATCAGTGTTGCTCTTACTTGGCTTTGAGATGTCAGCTACTCTGGAACTCACTAACTTAAATCAACCTAGTAAATTAATTCTTTGACAATAACGTTGTTTTCTGTTAATCTGAAAGATGAAAACAGTCAAAATACTTTTGATTTTTTTGATTATTTTTTTTTACTGAAAGAGTCCTCAAATGGAGCTTCATTGATCAAATTGAGAATGTCTGTGCCAGTTTGTTTACAGGGTGATGTAAAACCTGTTATTTGACAAGGTAGAAGAACTAGATTAGGAGACTCAAGTAAGTTTCCAGCTTCATGAGCTGTTCATGACGTTGGGCTTAAGGAGCTGGATGGTCTCTCTCTGTTCTCTGTTGCTTTGTTCTTACATTCCTGACTTTGCCTGTTGCCAGTGGCAATATCACCAAGACAAGTCAGGACGAGGGTTAGATCAAAAGATGCAGGAGGAACCAAAGATGGCTCTGAGTGAGATTTGGAGCTCAGATTAGGAGGTTTAAGATGTGTGTGTCTCTCAGGTGTAGGTGTGTGTGCTGCTGGCGCTCTGCTGAGGGCTTTGTTCACACAGCCCCACAGTGTCCATGCTCAGCAGGACATCTGGTGACTTTGTCCCATGGAACTGTCCTGCTCTGCTCAGTGACACAGGCTAGAAAAGCGTGGATTTGCAGTATCCAGAGAAGGAATCACCATCTCAAACATCATTATTCTGGAGGGATTTCTGCTAGCTTTTAGAAATGTCAAAATGATGTCCTTACTACCATTGCTACTGTTTAAAACTGAAACCCAAATTCTTTCCTAAACAGATATGCTGAACCCATTCCTCTCCTCCTTCTGTTACTTGACTTTTGAGAGCAGCTGTGACTTTCACTGTCCCTTCCCCAGGTAAATACCCAGGCTTGGGGGCTGCTCTGGCAGTGCTGCTTTGGGGAGTAAAACAGGAGAAGGATTTGTCACAAGAAAGCCCAGATATAAGAGCAGGGAAGTGGATCCAGATTTATATCAGTCTGATTATCCTCAGCTCTACCTTGCAAAGTAGGAGATTCAGAGCTTTCCTTGTAAAAGTTGTGAGTGTTTGAAAGGTTCACAGAAAGTCCAGCAATTTAGGAGGTGTGGGCTCAGGAGCCAACTCCTAAACCAAGTCAACTCATCTCCAGCAAGACCTACATGGGGAGCAATTAAAAGCCTTAGGCCCAGAGGGCTGTTCTCTGGCATGTTCTTTTTTCAGCTGATGTCAAAGACTTGGGTTTTTTGGTTTTCCCCTCCACCCAGGTCTGCTCATATACATTTTATACACTGGAGCTTTGCAGAGCACAAATAACATTTTCTAAGGTGGAGAAGTTACTTGTGTTCCTGGCATCAGCTTGGTCTTCCATGTCAGTCTGCCCTGGGAGGTTTTAGAGTCGGTGTGTTCTCCCTGCTCTGTATCAAGCCTGAATTTCAAATCAGGAAAAAAAAGTTGTGGGCAAAATCCAAGTAGTTACAGCTTTATTTACAGTTTAGTTACCACCTACAGCAATGTAGCTCATCACCAGCAGTGCCTTGGGCATGTTTCCACTTTATAACTTCGTGAGGCTGTTCACAGTGTTCTCAACAGAAGAAATAAAGGACCAGGATGGAACTGTGGTCCCAGTAAAACCAGTGACAAAACTCCCATGGACTTCAGTGGACTGGCATCTCATGCAGTACTGCATGTGAGGAGCACATATTTCATTGTGACCTTGATGTCTGCTCATTCTTCTGCTTTTCTCAAAGCATCTTCAGTCCCTGAGCAGCCTCATGGGCCCTGGCAGTACCTTAGGTACCTTTGCTGTGCTGGGAAATTACAGCTTGGTTTTTTCTGTCACATCCATTCTTTTCTGTCTGCAGATCCCCGCTGTTTCTCTCTGGATCTTAGAAATTATTTTGCTTCCTTTTTTATAGTAGCTTTAGACCTGAATCCATGTAACGTGGAGAGGAGAAAGTGTAAAGGATGTTTATGGATTTTCCATGGCTGCTGAGAGGATCAGGAGCTGAATTCATGGATTGGTTCCATAGGCCATCACTCAGGTTGGGCATTTCCTACACAACAATTCATCCAGTCTGCAGAAGAGATGGATGCATCCTCCTGTTCCCTCCCCACAGTTAACCTAAGGTGTGACACTCTGGGCAGCTGCAGTACCCACACCCCCTGAGCCCAGCTGGTGAGATACACACATGGGCACACATGGGCACACACACACACCCCCCCCTGCACAAGCAGGCACTGTACATGTGTGTAGGTTTGGTAGGAGCATTCCTAGCAATTAATCTCCCTGTTTCTGGGTTTGTATGGATTCCTGTCTAATCTCCAGAAAGATGATTTCTTTCTGAACCCCGAGTGCCAGTGATCTGCAAAGGCCAAACTGCAGTGCATGGTGCCCTTTGGGAAGAGGCTCCTGCTTAAAAGCCTTCCAGATCCTGCCTGTCACAGAAGACTATATTTGGAAGGATGGGAAAGCAACACGAGAGGCACATGGAGCAAAAGCTGTGAGCATCAGCAGTTTGCTACAAGTAAACAGTTTCACTTCTCGAGCTGTTGTGTTTGTCAGTCTAGTAAACAGGATCTGACTACAGTGAGATAACAAAGCTGTGGGCCTAAACCTGTCCTCCTCCTCTGCAGTTTGAGTTATGTACTGCCCACACTCCTGTCAGCCGCTCTGTTTCATCCCCCTGTGATCCACCAGTGCAATATTTAAGTCCACAATTGCGGTACTTAATTCCATTATTGCAATGTTTAATTGCCCCTGCAAAGTCCTTTGCTTTGCTGGAAGCAAAAAAATCACCAACCTGCCTTCCTTATTTGTGCAGTGATTTACAAAAGAAGGACTTGATGAACTGTCTGGGGTCAGGCAGCATTACAGATGACTCCCAAAGGAGTTTGCAGAATAGGTCATTACTGTCCGTTTTTTGTCCTGGTCACCAAGAGGTAGAGCTGGGAGCTGTCCCTGCTGCCCTGATCACAGGAGAGCTGTGTGACCTGGAAACTCGTGGTGCAGGTTTGTCTGATAGCATCTGCTTTCCCTGAATAATTGTGGACATTCCCACCTCCCCACTCATCCCTCTGAGCACCTTGGAGTCATAAATTGCAATCCTAGAGCAAATGGAGTCATGCTTAGGGAATGATCTTCCCATTCAAGGTGAATCTTGATACCTGATGCATGAGAAGACCAGGCACATGCTAAAAATTCCTTGCTAATTTGGGGTGCCAGTTCATCAAAAACATCCTCCCAAGCACGCACAGGATGTATTAAGTTATGGTATAGTAAGTGATCAGCTTGTCATACTGACATTTCTGCTCCTTGCCAGAAACTCCTGGACTTCATTATCTCTCTCAAGAAATCAGATCTGTTAGTGTCACCCTGCAATAAATTTGTGTAACTGGAAACCTCTCTCCAGGCACACAAACATCTGAGGACAACTGAGCATTGCTGTTCTCTGAAGGCTGATATATAAATATATACAGGACTGACGAAGTGCATCCCTCCTCTGGGACAGGTCCAGTGCAGCCTGAGCCTCCAGACCTTTATTTTGCACTTGGAGCCTTGGTCCAGTGGCACTTTAGCATGGGCACATCACACAGAAAGTGGGGCTCAGCTTCTGGGGCTATCAAACGATGGGGTTTAGTTGTGTCTGAGTTAAACCATGGCGTTACCTTCCCATTTTTCATTGTGCTTAGAAAAGCCTGGAGGTGCCACCTGTTCTGCTGCAGGGGAGGTTGGCAGGGTGGCCCTGGCGGTGTCAGGACATACTGTCACCTTGGTGACTTAGAGACCAGCAGGAACAGCACGTATAAATGCGTGGTGATCCTGTCAGTGCTGCAGTAGATGGCCAGAAAATCTGGAATCTCTGAGCCATTGTCCCTCAACATGATCTCTGACCTGTTGCTCCGTCTCTGCCTCTGTTTCCTTATCCGATTGCTGTCTGTGCCTGTGGTGAGTGTCAGTGCAGCTCAGAGGACTCACAGTGCACTGTGGCTTCCAGGTGTGGTGTCAGAAGTGAAGAGCCACGTTGCACCACACGGTGTAACTGGGAGCCATTTCAGCAGGGCTGGAAAGGAGCAGCCAGGCTGATCTCTGGCTGATATTATCGTGGGCCAACGATTTCTTGCAGATGATGAAACCAGTGGTAAGGAATCTCATGGTGTAATAATTTTCCATATTAGCCTGCAAATGCAATGCAGCATGGAATAGTTTACCAGGCGCTCCTTGACTTCCTTCTGAGGCCAATTTTTTGGGATGCTTTCTCAATTTCAACATTACTTATTGGTATTCTTGAGGAAAATCAGTATAAATAGTCTACTGTGTTTTGCAGGGTTCATGCCAGTCCATATTCTGTTTTATCTGGTTTCGTCCCAAGCCATTAGCCCACACGATTGTCTTTTATTTGCAATCTTGGCTCATTAAGGTGATAATTTGATAAAGCGGGTTGTTGTCTTTGCCTTCGGGGCTCTCCTCTGGGTTGATGTATTGATACTGTGGACAGCCCTGTCAATGTGCTGCCCTGTTCCCAGCCAGTGCCATGGCACGTCCCACCCGCTGATTTATGGCCCCACCGTGTGCAGGCTGCCAGCCCAGCACACCCAGCACACCCAGCACACCCAGCACACCCAGCACACCCAGCACACTGCCTGTGCTTGGCAGGGGCAGCCAGGGAGTGTCTTGGGAAAAAGCTGTGGATGGGGCACGGGGGAAGGACTGGGGGAGGTTTGTGAGGAGCCCCTCCGTGGCTGTGTCTCTCCGACTCCTCTCAGGTGCAGACAGGAGCTCAGGGAGGAGTTTCAGCTCCTCAGAGGGACAGCCTGATTCTTCAGTAGCTCAGGGGCTGCAGTGGGTTGGGGAGGGTTAGAGATCCATAAGGATGTTCCAGACAACACAGAGAAAATAAAGAGGGGTTTTTTTCACCTCAGCAGCAGAGTCGGGGCTTGGCTGGCACCAACCTTCTGCTTCGAGGGTCAGTTTGTCACTCAGGTGCCTTGAAGGGACCCAAGGGGTGAAAACAGCTTCATCCAGCAGGGCTTGTGTGCCCTGCCAGGACAAGGCAGGTGTCAGAGGTGGTGATGGTAATTCTGGGTCCTGTGCACGTGATGGTGACACAAAGTGGGGCTCGTTTGGGAGCCCCTGCAGGGCAAGTCCCGTTGGGGAAGCTCCTGTCCTGTCCTGTCCTGTTCTCTTGGCTGTTTGAGAAACCTGCGTGTAATCCTGTGAGAAACCTGCATATGATCCTGCTCAGCACTGAGAACGAGTCAGTCTCACACAGACTGGTTTGGAGATTAGTTAGTGGTGTACAGTGTGTGTTCTTTATTACTGTTCAATATATTTTTGAAGACCAAGTGCTGATAAAAACTTGTTTCTGAGGAGAGGAGCAGACATTTGGCATTATTGCAGTGGGCCAGAGCAGGTACAGAGCCTGGCCACCTGTGGGAGAGGGCAGTAACACCACAGCAACCCTTTCATTGTCCAGAAATGTGGTGCCAAAATGTTGCCTGTTCCTCCCCAATGATAAAAGGACAAGTTAAATAATTATCTGAGCCTCAATGTGACTACTAAATAATTTTCAGTTGGACATTATGTAAATCTGCAGTAATTTTTTTACTGGTCATGCATAATAAAATAACTATGGTGATTAATTTTTCACCCTCAGAGTTTAATTAAGATCATTCAGGAGGTTTGGATTGATACACCAGCTATAAATCACAGTTCAAGCCACTGAAATATCTGCCTGGCTTTCAGATTAGATAACGAGATTTTGGGGGTGGGAATCTTGCTGACAGATAGTCCCCCAAGTTGTCCTGATCAGGAGGCCGTTTAGTCCTCTGAGCACTGGAATGATCTATACTGGTTATTAATACAAGCAATTGAATGTGTGCTTTTCTGGGTTTAATTTTAGGGATGGACTCATTCCATCATGTGTATCCCTGCACAGCTCACTGTGGGATAAACAGAGCGTTGTTCTGTGTTTAGTCTAATGGGCTTTTAAAGCCAATGCAACTGAACTCCCCAAAGGGATAAAGTGCAGAGTATCGGGTCACATTCTGTTCCATGATAAATGTGTCCAGGTGTGGTGTTTGGTGGGAACAGCCGTGTGCTTTGAATGCACAGCCATGGCTGGACTCACTCCTCGTGCTTGGACGAGCCAGAGTTTCCCAGTGTCAGCAGAAGGGTGGGATGAACAGGGTTTTATTGGCTCTCAGAGCCACCAGAACTCCTCCTAAACACCCCGAGCCCAGCACCGAGGGGCTGCCTCCAACACACACACAGTGTGGGGCAGCGAGCATCCTGCTGAGATCCTGGGGGGAAGATGACTGGGATAATTTATTTTTTTTCCCCAAATGACTGTGTGCTCTCTGGCGGCTCCTGGGGTGCAGTTTCCCCTCTGTTTTCTCTGGGTGTCTCCCTGTGACTGGGCTGTGCACCCACAGCTTTGCCCCACGAGTTGGAGCAAGTCTTCAGGATGTGTCAGTGCACAGGATGGACCCTGACTCATGGGGAAAGCATGTGTGGAAAACGCTGCCATACTCCTACAAATGCTTGGGTTTCTTTGCCATGTGATTTTCTTTTTCCACTTTAAATAAATCAGGAGTTTAACAGTAAAAGCTAATGCTGAAAGGAAGTGGTGCAGGTGAGCCCTGTAGAATTTCCCACTGTATTTATGAACAGAAACTCTTTTCAGGAGAGTCAACTGGGTTTGAAAAAAATAAGGTAGGCAGGACTTTCTCTGATGACCAGAAGGTAAAGCACAAAATGGTCATCTTGCTAAATCTTCACTGCTNAGGTAGGCAGGACTTTCTCTGATGACCATCTTGCTAAATCTTCACTGCAACACTTGTTATTCCAGAGCTGTGAAATAACGTGGTACAACTCTGGAACATCTATTCCTAAATCCTACTGTTTTATTCCAGAATAAGGGGTATCTTTGTTCTGATTTAGTTGTATTCTGAGGAACAATTCAGCAATATCTACTGTGCTTTAAATTCTCATTGCTGCAAATCCAGAAAGAAGCCCGTACTTTTCAGTCATACCTACAAAACACGTCGTTTCAAAGGAATGACTCTGGATTTTACCCCACAAATCTGGCCAGAGGTGAGCTGTGCTGATGCTGCTCACTCCACCCCAGGCATCCACATCCCTCCAGCTCCTCTGCAGTCAGGGAGAGCAGCTCATTATTGATGCTTTGGAGGGTTGTGACTGTGAGTGCTTTGGGGAGCCCCTCTCTTGTGGAATCAAGGGAAATGCAGGGATATTATCACACTCTTAGGGCCAGGAATCGTGCTTAAACACAGGCAGTATAAATGACTTTAGGCACATCTTAATTCTCCCTGGAGCTGGGGATCTCACTGTAAGCATCCTTAAAAATCTGCCAAAGGCTTGTGGTTTGTGTTGGAGAAAACAGCCACTTGGAGACAAGTCTCTTCTGGAGAAATGTGATTTGCTGTGGGGACTAATCCCTCCGGTCTGCAGGCTTGGGTATGGATGCACAGCGCAGCGCTGGGGTTTTCCCTGCTGAGCAGCTGATTTCAGTGTTCCCGTCACCAGCCGTCACCTCACAGTGACACAACAACATCTCACAAGGGGTTGAGGATTTTACATTCCCACCCTGTGGCTCTGCAGCCTTAAAACTGATTCAGAGGGTTGAACCATGGGAGGAATAAGGTCTGCATCCTTCTCTTTGGAAAAGGTCTGTGATGAAGCCGTGTAATCTCTCGTGCTCCCAAAGGCAGGGACAGGCTGTGCCCAAGGCTGCCTTCACAGCCACCTCCTGTCCCCAGGTCCCTCTCGTGCTTCTCCTCTCGCCTCAGACCAGGAGCTCCAGCTTTCCCTGGCGTTTGGCTCCTCCCCAAGGAGAGTGCACAGCTTCAGCACTTTTCTTTTTGAACCCTACATGCAGATTCTGGGTTTGATATTTTATTGCCGTTTGGAATATCTTTTGATTTCTTCAGCTCCCCTTCCTCGGGTGAGATGGAGGCAGTGAGTCCTTGCTGGTGCACAGCCCCCACTGCCCTTGGAGGCAGCTGCTACAGGGATTTGAGCTCCTGTCACTGACTTTCCAGTTCTTTTGTTCAGCTTTTAAAATTTTCCTGTATTGTTTTAGCCTGTCTGCAAATATATGTGTTTTTCTTCCAGAAAAGCCTTCTCTTGCCCAGTTAGCAAGAGAGCTCTTTGTGGAGAGAGCTGTAGCTCACTTTGTGCTGTGGCTAAGTGCTCCTGGGGCGTTTGGCTCCTCCACAGGGAGAATTTCCTCCTGCCATCCTCACACCAGGTACTGCTGCACATCCTGCTGCCCAGATTGCTGGGTGGTGCCTTAAAAAAAGGAGATTTTGTGACATGTGGAGTTTGTTGCCGTGGTTCAGGCCAATCCATGCTGGCCCAAGCTACAAGTTCAGCTGCAATTTTTGCTCCCTGCCCTATTGGGTCAATACCATGCTTTCCACACACATGGGCTCTTTCACCATCCAGAGTTTTTTATTTGCTTTTGTCTTACTTAATGACTTTGGCGCTTTGTTTAGAGCAGAGGTTATAGGGATACAAGTCTAACCTCTCACATGTTGGGAGAGAAGGGTGAGTTCTGACTGGTGTAACTCTGGGAATACCTTTGGAGGTTTGTGTCCCACTGACCTCCATCAGATCTGAGCCCCGACCTGAAGACACTGGCCCTCAGTGGGGACCTGGGCACAGCCCAAACAGCACAGGAGGCTTTTGTGGAAACAAGAGTTGATCTGGAAGGCACCTCCCTGCTTGTCCCCAGGGCACATCTGGAGGCTGTCCCCAGCCTGCCCTGTGACTGCCTCCAGCCCAGACCACTGCAGGACAGGCTCCAGTGGAGGGCTCCTGCTGCTGGGACCTCCTGGGGGGGCAGCCTTGCAGTAGAGGCTACAGAAATTTCTGCCTTAACATCTGCAGTGAGTGTTTGCCTGGACACTGGATGAAAAATTTCTCCTCTCAGGGGATTTGTGGCACTCCATGTTGCTGCTATTTTCCCTGGTTTTGCAGCCTGTTCTAATTGTGGGTTTGCCCTTGCAAGCTGAGGGCCAAAGCCCAGTAGAAAACTGTTTACAGTACTGCTTTGTGGAGTTCAGGGGCTATTTCAGCAAGACATTCCTGAAGAGTTCTTCACTTTGTATTGGCCCCTTGTCCACTCTCCATCCTACAGCATGAGAGCTCCGGCTGTGCCAGCAGACCCACAGCCTTCTCGAGCCGTTTGACTACCACGTACAAATTGATGTCATGTGGACATGGGAACTGCTTTGGCTGAAAAGTTGGGCGGAATTTGATTCATTTTTCAGGACAGAAATCATTCTTGCACAGGACCCTTGCTGGTGCGGGGTGTGGCATTAGGATCACATTTGTAAGGCCCTTTTCTCACAAGATCCTGTGATTTCCTCTGAAGACTCTGCCCTATGTGGGTGAGGAGGCTCGTGGGCTCACTGCTGGCACGGGAGTGACATTTGCCCTGTGTGGGGCTGGGTGGTTGTTGGAGCTGGTTGTTTGCTCTGTGTGATTGATCACATTTGTAACTGGCCTTGCGAAACAACCCTTTTCTTTGTCAGACTGACTCACAGTGTGACCTGGGCTAGACCTGAGGAGATATTTAAGGAACAACTACATTTCACTGAGAACCAAACTGTGTTTTTAGTTCTCTTTTTTTTTCTCCTGGAGCAAAAAGGCTTTGTCCCCTGATGGGAACAGGACACAATGACCTGTGGGACTGAGGGGGTCCCTGGTGATGGCCTTGGATGTGGGAGCTGCTGTTACACCCCGCTCCTGCCTCTGTCTCACCAAGGTGAGCCTGTCCAGCTCACCGCTGTTTAGTTTGATGGAGAGGCTGATGGGGCAGGTCTGATTTTCCCGGCTTTGCTGCACCCCACTGTGTGATCTCAGGGCAGTCAGTGCAAGCCCCTCCACAGCAGCATTGAGACCCTGAACGTGTGCCCTTCAAACTGCAGGTGCTTTGTCAGTAGGAATTGAGCATCTAAAATGGATCTGAGCCTACATCTCTTTCCTTTTGTTGATTAGCTTTGCCTATTACCTGATGAACACACCCAGCACAGAGTGAGGTCTTTGCAATCCCACGGGGGTCTGTGGGGTGGCTCAGCGTTGGTGCTGGGGCTGTGGAACAGAGAAAACCAGTGCCTGGCTAGCTCATGGCCCTCTGTGATTACAGAGATGGAGCTCCTGGGAGGGTGGGCTTTATCCCTTCAACACCTTCCTATCACTGCTGAAGTGATGCTCCCCTTACATGTCAACACTGGGAGCATATCTGCTGCTCACAATCCTTCTGCTGGCAACCAATGCTGCAGTGAAAGGTGATCTTTAATTAATGTACTTCATAACAAATTATCTGAAAATGGATCCATGCTCGGAGCCAGGCACTCCTGCAGGAGCTGTGGGGCTGCTCCTCTGAGGAAGGGCTTCTCATGCACTTGCATGACTGGGCCCTGAGCATTTGACACTGAAGGGCTGAATCGGTTTCCAGATGCCCAGTCTGCATTTTGGATGCCTTAGTGAAGGCTCACCAAGGCCACTTCTGAGCAGGGATTAACGAGTGTCTCAGAAAACTGGGAGCAGCCTTGGATCTGATGAGCAATGAGCTCTGCACAGGGTTTGGTGTTTCCCTGAGTGCCCCCAGAAGCTGAGCCCACGCACAGGGCAGAGCCCAGGCGAGGTGTGTGGCACCTGGGGCTGTTAGTGCCAGGCTGAGTCCTGCCTGAAAGAAGACAGATGATGTGTCATTTGGTGCTTGCTTGCCTGGCCCTGCTGATTACAGCAAAATGCTTTTGTTTTACCAGGGAAGCCTGAACAGACCTATCCCATGAACTTTAAGGCTGTGGGTGCAGGTGGAGGGTGGGAATGCAGCCCAACCCCTCCCGAGATGTGATCCCTGCCCGAACCACTGCACAGGGAATCTTGCCTCTTTCTGCTCAGTTCTCTGAGCATCTCAGCAGAAAGGGTTAATAGGGCTGAGGATGTGTCAGCCCTATGCCAGGCAGTGGATTTGAGCCTGCATTGGCACCAACTTTTGTGATTTTTACCATAAATTTTGTTACAGTTGTTTTTCAAAGCTCTGGTTCCTGTAATTATGTGAGGGTTTCAGAATTCTTTAAAGCTAAAGGTGAATTGACAACTATTGTGATTGTACAGAATAGCTTAAAAACAGCAAAAAATTATTAAAGCAGAGAAAGGCAAATAGAGGAAATCCAAAATTATATTTCTTTGAAATCTCAAGATTTGCAAGGCAAACTTATGATTTTGTGGCCTCGGACAGGACTGTTAAGTGCTTGGTCTTGGCAGTGCTGTGTTTATTTTCCATGCTTGGATTTCTGCATGGATTTATACATGTTATGAAAAACACAGTATTTTATGTTATTTTTTTAAAAGGAACCAGATTGCTTGGCTGGATGATCTCCAAACCAGACTGTAACATACAATAAAAATCCTATAGTGCACTGTAACAAGCTACAATAGGCTGAGATGTTACTTCACCAGCACAAAACCCAGACACATTACAGAGGAAGAGAATTACAAGGTATATTGCTGGTGCTCATGGCCAGAAAGGGGAAGTTAAAAATACACACTGTGTGTGTAAACTGCATAGTGAAATTACAGAACAAAATTTAATTAGATCTTTATAAATAAAATCCACATATGCTGATTGATGATATATTTCTGGCGGCCTGTGCTTTGAAAACCAGTGATTTGCAGAGGGCAGGTCTGTAATTCCCAAACTGGCACAACCAGAAGTTTGTGGATTTGAGTCTGGCAAATGCCGGCCCCAGTGTCTCTGTTCCAGAGGCACAGGCTGGGATTCCTGGTGGAGGAGGCAAGGGAAGCACGCTGCAAAAGGCATTTGTAACTTTTTTCCCCCCAAAATGTGTAATTATAAAGATTAAGTCACTTGTTTTGTTCATTAACAAAACAACACTAATGTAATACATAATTGTAACTGAGGCTCCATCTAAGTGTCCCCTTCCCTAGAGAGAACTCTTCATGTTGTATATGTGAAAAATATGTGATTAGTACCCAAATCATGAGTGAGAGGCAAAAGCAACTGGAACACACAGACCTTTCTCACGTGAGGACTGGATCAAGNATGTGTAATTATAAAGATTAAGTCACTTGTTTTGTTCATTAACAAAACAACACTAATGTAATACATAATTGTAACTGAGGCTCCATCTAAGTGTCCCCTTCCCTAGAGAGAACTCTTCATGTTGTATATGTGAAAAATACGTGATTAGTACCCAAATCATGAGTGAGAGGCAAAAGCAACTGGAACACACAGACCTTTCTCACGTGAGGATTGGATCAAGCCCTAATTGAACACACCTATGAGAGACAAGGCAGAGGTTGAAGGAGACAGCTCTCCCAAAGTGGGACTGTCACTGGATGATGACTCTGTCTCTGTGATACTGAACACAGACGTCAAGGCACTTTTCACCAACACATTCCATCAATGCTAGAGACTTGTCACGCCGAGGGAAGCAAAGGAAGCATTTACAATTTGCTGCCATGAAAGGAGACAAGATAAATCAATAGGAACTAAATTAGCACAGCCAGCGGCCCTCACACCTCCTTTGGAAACTCTATTAAAATCCGTGGCCTAGAATTTGCAGGAGGGATTATATGTGTGAAGGGTGAGTCAAGATTTTAGAGTGAGCTAATGTAAGTGACACCCACTTCTCAAACTGCCTGAAAACACTTACTGCCAGCATGTGCTGCCAAAGACAAGAGTTCTAGTAAGTATTTGCTGGCTCTCATTGGCCTCAGATAAATCCATTGGGAGGAGAATAGTGGAGGAGTCAATCAAAAGATAACCCTGAGTAAAGCTCAGTTGCATAACACAACAAGAAGTCAAATTTAACCAAAGCTGAACATATGTCTGAGTACCGGGGGCACAGTCAGAAGTGTGATGGCTCAGCCAGAACCTAAAGAGAGTCATATCTGAGAACAACACACAGGAACAAAATCTGACAAACACCTCGTGTGATTGTGTTACTGTGCTGCTCTTGGGTGCCCCTTTTAATTCAGCTGAAATGATAACTGTCCTGGGTGTTTGCACAGCGTGGTACATTGATGACAGCATCCCACTGATGTGCTGAGGTACAAGAAGACTTGCTAAAAGCTAAGTTGAGGTCCATATTTCCCTGCAGAAATCTGTCTGTTGGTGCAGTGAGTGCGGCATTCGCAGGGAGCATCCTCTGTGCGTGTTCTGTGCAGCTGATCTGCACACGCATGGTGCTCTCCCACACTGGGACTGTTGGAGAAGCACAGGGCAGCCTCAAATCTCCAGGGCCACGTGTGTGTTGTGGAGGTGATCCCTGTGTGTGTGACAAATCAAGGACTGCCAGAAGTTCAGCGAGTGCTACTCCCAGCCTGGCTGCTGGATATCCAAGAATCCCAGACAAGCAATTGCTTATCTCTACTTCCCTGTTAAAATCCCAGCTGGACGAGGTCTGGCTGCAGAGCAGTGAGCTTCCCAAGGAAATCAGCACATCCAGGCACTGGCTCTGTGCTGCAGAAAGGGTCGAGAGCTCAGTCACTTACCCAGCAGCTGCCAGGGGAGCTGCAGGGGAGCACAGGCTTCCTGCAGGAGCTGGGCAGAGGAGCACAGGCTTCCTGCAGGAGCTCTGGCTGGCAATGCCAACCAGATCCTTGGCACCACTCCAGTGTGCTCTGTGCTGCCCTGGATTTTGCAGAGCAAGAGCTAAAACCTGAAAGATGGACTTGTCAAGTTTCTGTAGTGGATTCCTGGTGGGAAGGCTTGTTATTGCCCGGTGCTGGGCATGGGGCAGCTGGTGACACCAGACTGGTGTGCAAAGTCTCAGTGACCCATTTTGGGGGTCCTTGGGTCTGCATGGGGGGTAAAGATGAGATGGTCTGCTCAGGCTAAGCCTGTGGTTGTACTTAGAATTGATTGTTAGATATGTCTAATGTGGAACAGATTTTCTCTTCCCCCTGTGTGGTTTGGTGGGGCTGGGAGGGTCTGTGGTGCTGGCACTCTGCCTTGCATGAGCAGAAAGGACCTTGCAGGGCTTCACTCAAGGCTTGGGGTCCTGCAGGCCCAGACCTGCTTCCTGCTCCAGCCCACTGTACCTCACACCTGGTTCAGTGACAGTGCCTGAAATCACTCATGGACCAGGCCCTGCACAAACTGAGAGAAGCTCTTTTCCCGTCACGGCAGGAAAATGCCTTTGGGGAGAGCTGGAGGCAAGCGGTGGCTGCAGCAGCACCAGGGAGCACTGCAGAGGAGTCTCCTGGAGAGGTGGGGCAGGGGGCACGGGAATGGCCAGGTGAGGTGCTGGCAGGCAGTGGCTGCTGTGAGAAGTGCCCAGGTGCCCCGTCCTGAGCCTGGCCTTGGGGACAGCAGGGGCAGGTGTGGGATGGAGAGAGGAGGGTGGCAGGAGCCCCACGGGCTGTGCCAGGATGAGAAGCATCCTGTGCTCAGGCTCTGCCTGAGCAGCGAGTGCTGGGCTGGGAAAGGACTTTAACGGGTGTTTAAAGACGCCTGTGGTGCCCTTGCTGAGGGAAAGGTGTTCTGAGGAACATCAGTCTCATGCCTTGTTTCACCCAGCGCATAAACTGTCAAAAAGAGAGGGCTGGGAAACACTGATGCAGGAAACTTGGGATTCCCAGGAATAACTACTGACTTTTCCAATGGATCCAGTGTAGGCTTGCAGAAATTCAAACAGAAATGAGGCGAGAGGAGAGGGCAGGGGATGTTCCCAGAGCTCCAGTCCCCTGGGCTGCTGCTGAGCCCGGCCATGCTCGGGGCATGGCACAGCTCCAGCCCCCGGAGCTTCTCCTTGGCGCTCCAGCGAGGTCACTCTGCAGCTCCCTGCAGCCCCACTGTTATTAATGGCACACCTGGTGCCAAGTAGGATCTTTTCCATTCTTAATCTGTGATTAACAAGGTTGTTAAAGTCATTCTCAGCTCTGCTGAAACCAAACAGAATTTTATGTGACATACTGGGTAAAGGCTCTGTTTGAAGTCGCCTTTAATCTTAGTTCTGGGATTAAATCATATGTAAACAGTCACGTTTTATCAGCTCCGCTACAAAGTAATTTATTTGTTAGTCTAATTTTAGTAACTTGTAGGTAATTCAATATTATTTGAAAGAGGTTCTATGGGAGTGTGCAGATCTAATTTTCCACTCGTAGAACACGTAAAGGAGCGTCCTGGTCCTGCAGAAGGCCTTGCTTGTTCTGGGTGGCTGCTTGGATTTTAGAAAAGCTGCTCCAAGTGTGTGACAAAGCAGCGTGAGTGCATGTGTGGCTCTGCAGGACCAAGGCCTGCCATTGTGTTGTTTTGGCAGTGCTGTGTGACACTGCAGTACATTTTTGTAAGTGCTCGTGTTGCATCTATTTTTACTGTGTTGTGCAATTAGACTTTCAGGGCAGATCCATAACTGTTGAACGTTGTGTTGGAAGTTGCTGTATCCCGATGGAAGAGATAAACTCTGTTTTCCTTAGAACTTGAGCAGGGTATAAGTGTGGCATATCTCTGTGGCAATTTCATGGATGTTCAAAGGTGGGGAGACATCCTTGTGAACATGATTATTAGATTAACCTTTACTATAGGACTTGATTTTTTCCTATTGGAAAAATTATTCTACCCTGGAAATCTGAAAGATGTTCCCATGTGAAATGTGACGTGCAGGATGTGAAAGTATTTCCCTGGCACGAGGGCACTTCAGTGTGATTTCTGAGTGAACATGGCTGTGGTTCTATTGCTGCTTGGTGACAACAGCTGAAGTAGGTTAGAGGAGAAAAGGGGCTGAAAATTGATCGTACCAAAAACTGAGCTCTGGCCAGGAATGCTTTACAAATCAGACTCTCCTCTCCTTACAGCACCTGGGATTGCCAGGTGGTTTTGATGGGAGCAGGGGACTCACAAAGGCTCTATTTCCTATTCCTGCTTCTACATAGACTTTGTAGAGTCTGATTCCAAATGGCCTGACTGTGAACGCCTCAGCTCCTCTTTCTGAGGGAAGCCTCACTGTGTCGTGGGGGAATTTCACCCAGAAGTGCCGAGCTTTTGTTTTCCTATTGGGAAATTCAGGCTGAATAAATGCCAAGGAAAGCTTAACATTTTCCCCTGCTTTTCTGCCCAGCCTCCTGCATGCTGGAGTCTGGTATCCAGATCAGTATGCACTCACACTGGGAGCTGAGATTTCCCCTTAAAGGATCACAGTTGTGCGATGTAAAGTAGGAATGACTTTATTTGGCTAAATGGATCTAAAAATTATAGCAGCTGGCTTGAGTTCTTGGCCATCCACATGCCAGTCCTTTACAGAGGCAATGTTTACAGGAAACCTTCCCTTTTTTATTTCAGTTCAGCTGGTTGAAGACATATCCTTATCTGCCTGACTTCCATATTTGCATTTGGTGAGGATTTGAGTTTAAAAAGCTTTAAAGAATCTCTGAACACATAATCTCCCAGCACTCTTGCTGGGTTTGAGTGGTTGGGAAATCTGGATACCAGGGCTGGGAAGGCAAATATGAAAAGAATAATGTGACTCAATTGACTGTGAAATTCTTCTAGGAACAGGTGTAATTGTGATCATAAACATTTGTGCGATATTTTACTGCCAGCTTTAATCCTTACAGAGGGGAATATTTAGGAGTAGGAGAATGCATGTGAAAGTGACTTCAAAGGCTGAGTTAAAAGATCGGGAACACGACCCTGGGATCAGCCAAGGAGCAGCTGAGCACTGGGGGGGCTGTGGCTCTCTTTGATCCATCCTTCTGCTCCAGGTCAGTGCACCCGTGACTCCAGGAGTCCCTCATGGGGATCCTCAGGGTGCTGCTCACCTGAGCCACTGCCCCCTCCAGCAGAACCTGGAGTTTTCCCATGGGTCCTGTTTCTTTAATGGGGTAACACAAACTGTGTAACAAATCGATCACAAAACCCAGGAAGGGCAAAAATTGAGAGTAAACTTTTGCAGCTGGGGCACTGTCTGTGCTGGAGAAAGTGGCACTGGGGTGGGAGCAGCTCTTTGTGGAGGGGGCACTGAGAAAATAGGTGGAAAAGTCCTATTTCCTCATGCCTTGTGGAGGGCACAAAGCTTTCCTTCAGTGAACGCACAGGAAATGTAAAAGCAGGCAAAGGGCTGAGAACTGCGTGAGAGGTTTGATGGGGTTGAAAGTCCTTCCTGTGCTCAGGGCCAACGACAGGAGCAAAATGCCACTGATGTTCCAGGGGAGCTCAGGTTTGCACAGCTCCTTGCAAAGGCCTCTCTGCCGGGTGGATTTTTCCCACTGCCATGAAGGAAACACAACTCATCGACAATTTCAAAGAAGGAGAATGAGAAGCTCTAAAGACAAACATGTAGGAAGTGCTACAGGGTGATAAGGGAGCCACGATGGTAAATCAAAGCCTGAGGAGGAAGGATATGAAGGGGCACACAAGTATAAATCTTTCTGAGCCCATCAAGGAGCTGGTGGGGCCTTTAGAGGGATGTGAATGGAGAGTCAGTGGTTGGAGTTGCTGAGGAGCTGAATGAATTCCTTGACTTGATAAGCAAGGGAGAGCAGCTAAAGGTCACATACTCCATGGAGGACAGGGAAACACAGTGGTTTTCTATGTGGGGAGACAGAGAAGGCATATTATTTAAAGGGCTTATGTGTGTAACCCAAGGAGACAGTTGGGAAATTAGAACTATTAAAATTGACAAGTCACCAATTTTAGATTAACTGCAACCTACAATTCCTGAACTTGGTTTTTGAGAGGTCCCTGGGAGAACAGTAGTGTCTGAGGATGGAGACACAGAAAGCATTGTTTCCTTATTTAAGGGAAAAAACACCCCAACCATGTAACAGCAATTAAAAAAAAATCAGACAAATTTTAGAGAACATAAAGTAGATTATTACTAAAGGGCAAGCAGCAGGCAGTGTTGAGAGCCATTTGGTAGACTCAGAGCAACCTGTGCACCAACCTCTTCCCGATTAATTTCCCAGTCCCAAAGAAAATGACAAACATGTTCCAGTCTCACCTTCGTGGTTTCTCAGCCTGCCCTGTGAGTTTAGGTGCCAATAACCTGCAGTGTTTCACACCCACTCACTGCCACTTGTCACCAGCTGGGGCAGTGGCCGAGGACAAGTTAAGTCAAACCAGCTGCCCCAGTCCCTTGGTGGCATTGCTCCCCCCGTGCTGAGACGTGGGATGCAGCTCAGGTGTCTTCCCTATGGACAGAACTGCTGCACATGGGTTCCACTGGGTGACAGGAGCCTTCTGACAGAGCCTCCCTCTCCCACATCCAGCACGAGCAGTGAGATCCCACCCTGCAGGTGCTCTGCTGACAGCAGGTTTGTCTGGTTAGTTTAGCGAAGATGCTGTTCTCCAACTTTACTCTGAATTTATGGAGCTCTGACCATTTGGCACTGTGGGTTTGAATCCGTGTACAGCAAATCTAAGCCTATTTATTATCTCCTTGCTCATGTAAATTCTCAGGAGCTTTACCCAGACCTATAGAAAGAGTCTGTGTGCCTGGAGGGACTACAGTTTAATGAAGCCATTCCTTCTCAGAGCCTTTTATTTTTATAAGCTTTGTGAAGATGGAGAGAAGCAAAGGGAGAAGGATGCAGGACTACAAGCTCTTCTCACCTTCAAGAAACCAGCAATACTCTTTATTTAGAGGAGAATTTCAATAGAGTTCCTAAGACTTATGTCCCACTAACGAGCAGAGGCACAAGGCTCCTCTTGTGAGGTGTCAAGTTACCCAGGAGACAGACTGAGCAACTGAGAAATGTTGCAAGTTTTTGGAAAAGAGATTTATATATAAATGTGTTACGGGAAAAAAATACCCCTGGTCATACACATGGTAATTCTTCTGTCTTACTTTGTTTGCTATCTTTCTTTCTTTATTGTTTTCAAAGATTTAAAGGAATTTAATTAAAAAGGCAGTTTAACTACCCTCTTCTTTCCAGAAAACAAACACTAAAATCAAATGAAGTGAAATACTGGAGAGCATGCTTTATGTCCCTTTTAAAACTGAACACAAAAGCCAAATGAGATCATCGGGTTTATCGGGCAAGCTATTTCCAGAAGGGATGAGGGAGCTCTCCTGCCACCGTGCAAGGAATAGCTGAGCTTTCATCTGAAAATTCATAGCCAGTTCTCTTCATCCATCTTTGGGAAGGAGAAATCCAAAGGTGGCTGGGACAATGGGTGACAAGGAGTAACCGAAGGAGTGAGGGTTGTTGAGCATAGGAGAGGATATTGCTCCTGTGGATGCTGAAGGAGGGATGTTATGGAAATGAAAGGAAATCTTTGGCTGACAGAACAATTATAAACTGTCATGCAATACACTGAAGATTGAAACAAGGAGGGCTCCATGTCTCGGGGCAACATGTTCTGCAAGAGCTTGGATGGGGACAGCAGTGCCAGGTGCCACTGTGGGTCCTGTGCACAAAAGGGATTGTACCTGGAGCTGTGACAGTGCAGTCTGCACTGCTCATCTCCAGTCCCATATGCTCCCACAATACCAGTAATTTCTTCCATGGGCAGCTGTGATCTTCCAGAGAGCCAAAAGGAGGTTTTATTATTGAGCTCAGCTGTGATACATCATTTAGAAAAGGTCCTGCTGTGTTAATGTTCATTCAGTAACGTGGCAGCACAAGGTGTGAGTTACCCCGTGCCCGGTCAACGTGAGCTCCATCAGCAGGTGAGTGACACCCCTGCTGGGATGAGGGACTCTGTCCTGACTGGCTGTCTGTGCTTCCCACCTTCTGCAGTTTTCCTCAGGAGCTCCTCTGCTCGATCCACGCTGCCTCTGCCCTGCACACCCTTCCCTCTTCCAAGTGCATTTTAAAGCTTCAGCTGTAGGAATCTGGGGGTGCTGATGATTCTGGAGAGCGAGCCCCTGCCTTACATCCTCTAGTGGAGCTCTCTCTTGGAACTGGCCTGGTGGGAGCTGTGACAGGTGTGTAATGGCCAGCAGTGACATGTTACAGAACAACAGGGTGACGGGGTGTTCACGGTCTCCACTGGAGGTGGCAGCCTGGCTTTTCTCCTGGTGGCTGTGGTGGTAACTGTGCCTGCAGCTTTCTCCAGGCCATGCTGCCCTGCCTTCCCCTGCCACCCGTTGCCTCTGGGAGCTCTCCCATTGCTGTGGGGGCACTTCCAGCAACTCCTGCTCTGTGGGGGCTGCAGGTCATCCCACTCAGTACCAATAACTGCAGGGGGGGTGTGGACATGGGGATGCGGGGAGCGGAGAGACACGTAGGGCTTGTTTGGTGGTGCCTCAGCACTGGGAGCGGTCGGTGTGTGGGCACAGGCCTGTGCCGGCACTGCCGGTGTCCCTGCCCATCCCTCCCGGGGCAGGGAGCACAGCCCGGGTGTCAGGTGTCTGCCTTAGCCTCTGACCAGCGAGAAGGTCTCCATCTAAATCAACAAGAGCTCCCCAGACTTCGAACCATGGCGGGTGGGTATTTTTAGAAGCCAATCAATCAGTGGTGACTGTTCAAGTTCAGACAAGTCAAACACAGGCTGCAGAGTTACACAGAAGCACTGTGTGCCCTGGAAGGGTTGGTGAGCCTGCTTACCCAACAAGCTGTGCCAAATTCATGAGCTACCAGAGCGGAGTTCTTTTTAGGGAGATAGCTATAGGAAGTGTAAACAGTTTGTGGACTGTAAAACACACACTTTTTAAATTGATGCAATAAATTACAGTGTGGACTTCCAAAGGAACCTTCTTTCAAGGTGCTAAAATTGTTTTCCAAACCTGAACACAGCCCTAGGTTGAGGCTTTTTCATCTTGGCCTGATTTGCAGGTGAGGAAAGTGAGGCACAGAAGCATTTAGGGGCTGCCAAGGTCCCACAGAGTCTCTGAAGGACCCAGCTTGTCTCCAGGCACGTGCTGTGCTGCAACAGAGCTGGAAGAGGAAAACAAACACCTGTGCCCTGGCAATTCCTCTTCACAGTCTGACTGGCTGGAACAGCAGTGATGGGGTTGGGTCAGCCTTGGGCTCCGAGCAGCACAGGCAAGAGGGTGATGTGTGATGTTTGGGGGTTCTGCTGCGAGGCAGCAGCATCTGAAGCCCTTGTAGATCCTTCCTCAAAGAACATGAGCTGGAATTCACTATGGAGCACTGAGCACAGGGAAGAACTGATCCTCGCAGGATCCTCCAGATGCTATTCTGGGGTGTGTGTATGAAATAAAATAATATTAATGAGTCATCTCCGTGAAAAACGGCAGCACAGCCTGGACTCAGAATGAACCTCTAAAACAGACACCAACAAGTCAGAACCCATGTTAGAAAATTCCAGTGTTCTGATTTCCAAAACCTCAGTTTATCCAGCTTGAGAAGGGACCTGATGTTTTCTGTTGTCATTGACCACAGAGAAAAGAACCTGTGGCTCCTCTGTGCTGCCTCTGGTCCTTCCCTCCATCGCTGCAAGGCTCTGGGGCTCCACACTGGAGCCTTTGCACAGCTGCACAAAATGTAGTGCACGATCTGATTCTCAAATTGGGCTGAACTCGTGTGTTCAGTGCCAGCTGGAGTTTTGCTGATGCACCAGAAATATATTTTTAGGAAGGTTTCTCTATAATTATTACATTATAGCTACTGCTGGGTTGCTCAGAGTATAGTAAACAATTGCTGTGCTTGTTAGAGGTCATGAATACAGACAAACATTCCTCCCTGTGAGGTCTGCTGTTAAATAATAACTTGTAGTTTCATGGTGTAAGGGGAGAGAATGCCCTCGAAGGGACGTGCTGACATTGCTCAAGCCACTGATCCAGCTCCTGTAACTGACACCACTTTCTCAGAGCTGCCTCCAACAGGAACAGTGGATGTGCCCAGGACAGTTCTGACCCTGCTGCAGCTCCTCTGGTGCCTGGATCCTCTCACTGTTTCCTCCATTTTGCAGCAGCACTCAGGTACCCCCATCACTTGGAATTTGGGCCTCAGGGTCCCGGGCAGGTGAGTGAGGAAAGCTGTGAACGTAACAAGTGTGTAGGGTCCAGCTCCAGCAGGAGTGGTGAGAGAAGATGTTCAGGCACACTGAGATTATTAAGGAGCAATTTCATGACCAGCAGGTCTAATGATCAGTGTTCACCCTGTCTGATGTGCAAGGAGCACTCACCACTGCCTTTCCCTCAGGGAATGCTAATGGTGCCTGTGTCCTCCATCTGTCATCTCCAGTGCATCTCTGGAGCTTCAGCCTGAAGAGGACAGATCCTCTTCTCTGTCCCATTGAAATTGTCTGATACATTCAAGAGCGACTCACACAGAGTGATCACATGAAAAGCTTTGTTTCCTTAGGAATTCCAGGCTTTACAACGATTGTGTTCACCCAAACCTGATGTGCAGTTGTGGTTTTCATGGTTCAGAAGAAATGTGAGGGTACAGCTGTGGCTCAGATCAGTTAATAAAATGGGCAAATTAAAGATCCCAGGGCCTTAGGAGTCCAATGTCAAGGCCAAACATAAATCAAGAAATCTGACTGAGCTGCAAAAGCTGGGCTGGAGCTGTGAGCACCAGCCTGGGGAGGTGACAGACGTGTCACTTGTGATGTCTCTCTGCAGGGGTGTCTAGGAGCTGTTTGCAGCATTTCAAAGTCTTTTAAGAGTCCCTTTGTGGAGGGAAAAAGGAGATGACATCTTCCATGTTGCTGCATGCAGCAACACTTGGTAGACACCACTAAAAGCACAGCCAGGCTGCATGTCTGCTGTCCAGTGTCTGCTCCCTGTGCATCCTTCTCTGTGCCTGCTGCGACTTGTGGGGTTGGTGACAGGGCACATGATCTGCCCAGGGGGACACAGACTTCTCTTTAGTGATGCTTTGTGTAGACTGGAGGGAGATGTAGCTGAGGACAGACACTTGTTGCCTCTGGGGAGATGGCGTTGAAGCAAAACTCTGACAGAAGCTTCAGTTTTGGGAGCTCAGTACCTCTGAATTGCCAGCTTGCATCAGAGTGAAATGCCTGCCCCCACTTGTGACCTCAGCAGCCACCCTGGCACCAGAGGAAGAAACCAACAGATCTGACACTTTCTGCACACGTGGTGACCACTGGGTACTCCACCCTTCCAAACAGCACCATAAGAGTCTCTGTCCTCATGGAGAAGAGGATGATTGAAGGAGGGAATGGCATTCTCCATCCTCTGCTCTTTTTGGTTTGCATTGCAAACTCTGTGTTGTTTTAATGTAGTTCCTTGTATTTAATGCGTTTTTATTGCTTTCTCTAATAACAGTGACTGAGCAGTGAGAGCCAAATTAAACAAGCTGTGCCAATAAGCCAAACATTTCACTTCAACCAGCAGAGGGGATGCCTCTTACCTCTACTCAAGCTTAGGCATGTAAATGAAGGACCTCACTGCTCACGGAGAACAAAGCAAAGGCTGCTGTGGTGCAGGGCAGAGCTGGGCAGTGTTCCTGGCACAGGAGCTGAGGCTGCCCTGGGCTCCTGCCCCACACGTGCTGCTCTTATCACTCTGGGTCTTGGGGTGGAAGTCGAACAAGGTAAAGGCTGGTTGTTCTCAAGGGCATGATGTGGCACCTGGTCTCATGGACTTTATCAAGGTGGGTCTTGTTTTCCTGTGTCTGTGAACACCCGTCTGACTGCAGTGGGAGCTAAAGCCTTTCCTTGCAATTAAAACACAGCCCCAGACCTCCTCCCCCGATGCTGATCAGTGGTGTGGTGTTGACACAGATGTAGTGGAGTTTCACTCACAGCAGCTGGGTAGCTGGCATTTTCATAAGAACTTTTTCTAATTTTCTCTGTCTTTTGCACAATATTCATGAAGGGTTTTTTTTCTCTGTTTGCTTTTCCCCAAGTCCCAGCCTTCATCTCCGTCCTCTTAGTGCTGCTGCTTCCTGTTGTTCTCTGTGATCTCCCTTGTTCCATCTTTCTTCTCTTCTCTGGTTTCCTCCCTTTCATTTTAGCCCTTTTTTGTTCACACTGGCTCAGCCCATCCTCCCAAAGGGGAAGTGTATCTGTTTCATTCCCCTGCCTCTGTTTCCCTCCCAGCCCCACAGCTGTTCCCTCTCTTTCCCGTTCCTTCAGGCCCCTCTCCTGCTCACAGCACCATCCATTGCCTTCTCTTTTTCCTCTCCCTGTCCAGCCCCTTTCCTCCATCACTGGAGGTCAACAACAGCAAAACCAGAAAACAAACAAGGAGGGGGACGTTACAGCCAAGAATGACTGTGCCTGTGACATGCCAAGTATTGTCTCACCAGTGTTAGTCCAGGCTGCTTTCATCTGGCTGGGCAAGCTGAACCCACCAGGCTCAAGCACTGACACAGATTTTAATGTTTCACGCAATCTGTCATTACACCTGAGAAATTTCAGGCTCAAGCCTGAAAGCCATGAACTCTGCACCTGCCTTACAGTGGAATGTACACTTCATTTCCAGCTTCCTTTCCCCCCATGTGCTGTACTTCCCCGGCTAAGCAGCAGCATCTGTAGCTGCCGCTGTCTGTGCTTTGGCCCATGTAATTATGTGTTTTCTAGTTCTGCTCAGTCACAAGTAATCACGGAGCTGCAATCTCAGCTGGGACAGAAAATGATCTAACAAGTTGGCTGGTGTGTGATTACAGAAGGTACATTCTGCCACAAATTTGTTCTGCCACTGTTCTGTGCTCCTGGGTGGGAGGGAGCAGATGAACAGGGAGGGGGTCTGGTCTGTGGCACAGGTCTGTCTGTCGGCCTGGGGGGAGCTAAACCTACAGCTCAGAGGGACAAAGAGCTTTTTACTTTAGAGGGAGTTGGGCTGCACTGTGTCTGTCTGCCTCAGAAACCATCTGACCTGCCTGAGCCTTCTCTTTATGGATTTAGGGAATGATCAAGTGTGGAAGGGGAGCCTGATGTGTCAGCAGGTGAGCAAAGACCTATGAGGTTTAGCCCACAGGCACCCCAAGAGCAGCCCAGCAAGGGGACTGAGACCCCAGAGCTGCTGTTCCACTGACTCCCCAGCTGCAACTGCAGCTCCTGCCCCTTCCCCCTCGCCTCTCCCTGGAATCCCTGATTTAGGCTTTGCCTTCTGCAGCAACAAAGAAAATGTCATCAAACCCCTCCTCGCAGAGCTGCAGCGGGAGGCTGCGATAGCTGCAGTCACGGCCGGGGAATGAGCGGAGCAGTGCCGAGCGCTCTGTGCCATTATTGTTCTCTGCTGCGAGCTGGAAGCAACGGAGAGAACTCACAGTCCTTGTGGAATGACCCCCCCGGGACTAGAGCGAACCTTCGGTGTTGGGGGGGTGCACAGGGCTCAGGAATGGCAGTTTGTTGTGTGGAGGGAAGGACAGAATCCCTCACCTGAACTGAGTGTCCTCAGCCAGGACTCTCGCAGTGATTACTCAGCAGCGATCGACATTTAAACTGTTTAAAAAAGCAAGAAATGAAGGAGGTGCATCTGTGACCTCCCAGGGCCAGCGCAGGGTGAGCTGGAAGGGAAAACAATGCGACGATTGCCCCCGGTCAGAGCCTCGTGGGGACAATTAATCAGCTCCTTAGAGGGCTGCTCCTGTCAGGGTTTGGGACAGGGAGGATGTGAGCAGTGACCTGATCTCACAGTGACCTGATCTCACAGGTTCCCTCTCATCAAACCTGATTCAGAGCAGCCAATGCCACAGGTGTTGACTTTGAAAGGCTCATCAGCATTTTCAGAGGCGAGTACAGACAGAAGTGAGGTGAAGGAAAACTCAAAGAGCATTATCAGCTGGTGTTACTCCTTGCTAATGTAGATGATGGAATAAAGGATGTAAGTTCTGCCGTGCAGAGTTCATTTCTGACCGTGCCGTAACATCCCTCTGCCAGGCTCCATGGCCCAGGAAATGCCCGCTCTGCTCATAGTGTTCGTTTCAGCTTTTGATAAATCATCTGTTACAGCCTGTTGAACATTTTAAAGCATTTCTTGCTAATGGATTTTCACAATGTGGTTTAAGGAATGTTGTTATTAATAAATGTAACTGCACTGAATAGTAATTTCATAAAGATGAAAGAGGCATTTATAGATTCCACTTCCATTTTAGCTGTTGCTAGGAATTTTCACTCCTTCAGAATATATTGAATTTAATCTTGACTTCTTTTTATTAAAACAAGGCTATTATATTCTGGTTCTGTAAAGAGAATATGAGTGGGGTTGGACCAGTTGTGAAGTCCTGTGTGGTGGTGAGAGCCCAGGTCTTCTCAGCACATCAGAGAGGTTTCCTTGCTGGGAGAGAAAACAGGACTGGCCCAGGCATCCCAGACAGCACGAGTGGAAAAGTGTAAAGGTGGTTTGGGACTGGGCAGGGTTTTGTAGAAAGATGATTAATCTATCTTAGTATTGATGGAAACATGAAAAGGAAATATTTTGTCCATGCCTGAAAGCCAATATTTTGCTAATGGGCTGCTCTTTGTTACACTTCCCTTGCAATGGCTGAAGTGCTTCGTTGTGTATAAATGAATTAGGGACTTGCATCTCAGTACTGAACAGTGAGTGATTGGCTCCAGTGAAACAGGAAATGTGGAATGTCTAAAGGCTGGGATCTGCCACAAAAATGGCTCTGTAAACACTTGTGGCACACAATAATGGGGAGTGCATCATAAAATTACCATAGGGCTAAACAAGGGCAATTGTGAGGAGGAATGTTAGCAGGAAAAATGGGAAGTGTTCTTTTCTGAAAAGAGGGCTTTGCTTTACTGGGATTAGATCCATGCAGAGGCTGATGGCTGTAGCACAGGTATTAGAATGTCTTTGCACAACTAGCAGAAAGCTGGCTGGCTTGGCAAATAAGAAAAGAAATATTTTCTTTTTCCGGGCTGAGCTTGTCGTTCAAGATGTGTCACTTCCACACGCAGAACCAGGGCTGAGAAAAGGACTTTGCTCCTGCCTCTCTCAGTTGCCTGTGATGTGACATTGTACAGCTCCTTCTTTTCTGTAACTCTGCCACAACTCCCACCCTCTGTGTATTTTCTTTGTTAGCTCTTTTCAAGAGCAGAGAATTTCTCATCCCCTGTGTTAGTGCTCCAGATGCTGTGGTGATATCATGGAGACTAATGGCTCGTCTGCCACCCCGCTCATTCCCTCAGCTCATTCTTTTGCCAGGCTGCTCATCCTTGTGAATAGGCAGCTAAGAGGTTGCTCTATAAAGCAGTTATATGGATCTGCCTCTTATAAATCAGGGGCAGGTTCAATGAAATTCAGCAGGAATAAAATGGGTACTTCTTACAGAAGAACCGAGACATTCTGTACAAAATACACAACAGCACTTGTAATAAAGTTTATCATTCAAAACAAGGAAATGGTGTGAGATTTCGGCTGCACCTTGGACTGGACTTCCCCGTGGGTGTGACTGCACCACATTATAATCATCCCGTTTTTCTGGACTACTTTCCTTGCAGAGCAAGCCATAAATAATCATTATTGGTATTGCAAGGAGGCAGTGAGTTCCTGAACAACCATGACTGAATTCTTAATTTGTCAGTTGCTGATACAATGCATCTGTTTTTTCTAATTATTTGAATGTTTTATGTGCAAAGGAAAGAATACAGAATTACTTAGGGTTTGGGGTTTTTCCTGGGTTCCCAGAGTAGCTGGAGGACAGCTGGACAGCCTACCTGTGTCTGTGTGTTTATACATTGAGGATGGTGACTTTCAGGGCCGTGCCATGTGTCTGGTTTAGCAATGTCAGCCCTCAGCCCCCAGCCGCTCTGCAGACAATACCAATATGTTACCAGCATCCCAGGGGGCACATCTTATTACTGGAGGAGGATTCTCAGCAATGAAAATGCACTTTTATCCTTCTCAAAGTGCCCCTTGCCAAAGTCAGCGAGGCATCCAGAAGCACTTACTGTGAGTGATGCGTCGTTAATATTCCACTAACTCGCCAAGTCTGTGAGGCACACACAGGACTTCCTGGGATTTCAGGTTCTGTCATGTGCAAGAGCTGCTGCCTCCATTTCTTTGGGCCCAGCTATGCCTTCATGGACATCCAGGCCTGATAGCTCTGATTTCACTGAAGTCAATGGATCTAAAATACCAGGTATTGCTGCAGGAGAGAGATGAATCAGGCCTCTGGCCAGAGTCCTACTGATTTCAGTGAGCAGAGCTGTGGTCTGGAGAGCAGGATGCTTCCCATGACTCTGTTTCAGGGGCTCAGCTGTATTACAGGCAGCACAGCTCCCTGACCTGGGATTCTGCATGCTGATGGGTGGCCCAAAACATAGTTGTGGCCAGAGTGAGCTTATTTCCTCTTTCAGATCCAGTCTGGAGAGCTCCTGATGCAGTCCTGCTCTCCTCCTCTGCCTCTCCCCAAAGGAATGCAGGTCTTGACCACACACACTGTCCATACAGGACCTCTGCAATGAACTTCATGCCTCGGGCTTCAGCTTTGTGAGCCCTTGGATGGCCCTTCTGCAGCTGCCTCAGGCCACACACAGTCCCAGGTGTGGCGGAGGTGAGGGGCTGGATCTGGCCCTGGATCTGTGAAAACCTCCCCTCTGCAGTCAGGTGAGCAGAACCCACTGAGCACTTGGGCCCAGCACCCACCTTGGGCAGCTCTGTGTGTGCAACTGTGACCTGCAGCCCCTCCTCAGCCCCTCACACAGCACCAGCAGCCTTGTCCTGAGGTCAGTGTGGGACAGGAAGGGGTGTGTTTGTCACTTGGTGTCACTGATAGGGGATGCACTAAAGTCTGGGATTGCCAAAGAGTCACAAACTGAACACAACATGGTGGGATGTCGGTGTCTCCCTGCCCTGAGCAACCCCAGCTGGAAAGGCTTTGCAGGACAAATGGAAATGTGGCTCCTGGACTTGTTATGGTGTTACTGAATGCCTCAAGCATCCAGCTCTGGCCTGTTTGACCAGTTGCTCTGTGCTTCTGAGGATGCTCTGCTCCTTTTCACTGGAAAGCAACAGCTTTGTGCCCAACAGGCAATAGATTTTTCTCTTGATTTTTGTTGGTCTCCTCCACTGCCTTGCCCTGCAGAGGGGGAGCAAAGTGGTGGTGCAGCCTGTGGGTTGAACTGGACACCATCCCTTTAATGTGGAGTTGTGTTTTTCTCTCAAGGCCAAAAATAAATGCTACTGAAGGGCTAAACAGGCCCGAAATGAAGGCTTAGACACTTGGGAGACAAGACTGCTCTGTGTTTCCCAAAGCAAGGAGCCCGTTCACAAGGAGAGTACTTTTTTAGACAAACACGAGTCCTGTGACACTTTCAAGGTCAGTGGGTGCCCAGCAGAGCAATGGACATTCAAGCAGGAATGCTCTGGGAGAGGGGCACAGTTTTTTCCTGCTCCAGAGTATTTTCAAATATATTAATGGAGAGGAGAGAAATCTGCTTTGCTCTGCCATTTCATCTCTTTCTACATTTTCATCTCTGAAGTGTGATCTTTAGGCTCTTCATGTCGCAGTTGTCCATAAATGAAAATGCCAGTTAATCCTGAGAAGGGTTACAGTGCCTCACACACACAAGAAAGGCAAGTGAAAGACTTTTGCTGTCTCTGAAGAGCTCTGAGTCATCCAGAGCCTCGGAAGATTCTGGTTAAGGAACAGGAACTTTTGAAGATACCTCATTAGGGCTGATTCTCCAGCACTGTCTGTAGTCACACACCGAACATTCATCTCAAAAAGGACAAATCCTGAGAAATTAAGGGAACTAATGAGTGGAATCTACTGCACTGAAGATCTGAGGAGCTGAATGTGATGGAAACTGGATTCTGAAACTAGCTGGAACATGCAGGAGGATGAACCCTGGAGGGGAACACTGCCAAACCAGTGGGATAAATAACCAGCCCCAAACACATGCAGAGAGCAGGCAAGGGATGGGCAGAAGGTGTGGGCAGCAAAGGGATGTTCAGTTCCTGTGCAGCCAGGGACTGAAATGAGATGTCTGGAGAGGAGCCCCTGCAGGGAACACCCTCCTGCCCTTTGCTGGAGCCCATCACCCTGACACGACGCTGACTGAGGTGCTTGTGCAGCAGGTCCTGAAGAGCTGCTGTGCCCGTGACATGATCAGTGCAGCAGTTCTGGACCTGCCTTATAAGCCATGAGGGTGGCGTTGGAGAAGTGGTGGCGTTGGAGAAGAGTGGTGGGGCTGAACTGGAGGCACTGTTTGCCTCAGTCATCCCATTTCAATTTGCTGAGGTCAGAAAATGTAGGGGTAGAATGAGAAGAGTCAGAAGTAAAGCTGTGAATCAGACTTTGAAAAGGAAATGAAGCAGATGGCAGAAGGCTTCAGCTTGATAAATACAGAGGAGGAAAAGAGGAGAAATGTGGTCATTATGTAGTGAGAATGGGGTTGGGATTAGACCAGTCTACATATGGTCCAAAATAAATTAAAACCACTTTACCTACATTTTCGGTAAATATGATCATATTGAACAGTGGGGCAAAGACAGGATTTCCAGTAGGAACATACTTAAGGGAATGAAAATTATCACATGTAAGACGGAAGGAAAAGCTTAAAGAATTCCATGTGCTCAGATCAAGGTGCACTGGCAGGTTTCCACCCTAGGATTTGGAAAGAGCTGGCACATTAAAGGAGCTCAGCTTAACCTCATATTTCTCTTTGATGACTGATTTTTTTTTCCTAAACAAATGAAATACAGGTGATTTACTCTACCCAGACTCGAGTCAAGAATCTGATATTACACCACATGGGAAATTGCTAGTTGAAGTTGAGAAGATGGGGATTAGTGTGGATGGCAAATGCAGAACTGCTGAGGCAAAAGACAGGGAGCTCTGTGGGGAGTTAGTGAGTGGAACTCCTCGAGGATCAGTCTGGAGCAAGTCTTGTTCTGTTAGTGACTCTGGCACAGCTGTAGGAATGTCATAAAGAAATCTGCTGAGGACACCGGCTTTACTAATACAGAAAAGGATCAGAACATCAACTGAATGACAGAATAGACAAAGCATAAGGAGCTGCAGTTAAAAATTAATAACTAGAAGATCACATTACTCACTTGAGAATGACAGAAGCAGGGTGGTGGAAAAAAACCATTCAGAGAATTACCTGCTCTGAGGGATAATTGTGAGCCACCGATCTGATATGGAAAGGCAAACACAGTCCTAGAAAATACAGGTTCACTCATGTTCAAGGAAGATTAGCAGGTACAGAGAAGGGCACTGAGGATGATCAGAGGGTTTAGAACAAGAGGAGACTAGAAGAGCTTCATTTGTTTAGCTTTTCAAAACAAAGACTTGAGCAGATAGGATTGTTTTCAGTAAATACATCTGATAGGTAAAGATCAGAGAAAAAAGAGAGTTGTTTAAACTAAATTACGATGCTGGCACAAGAACAAATGATATTAGGGCTGGAAATTTAAAATGAAGTGTTGGAATAGCCTGCCAAAAAGTGTGATGTGATGTAATTGATTGTGATAGTGGGAGTCTGGATCTGTAATCCAGAGCCCTGTGTTCCTAGAAACGTGCAGCAGACAGGATTTTGGCAAAGTGGGCATTGGCCTCTACCAAAGAGGAGGGGCCTTGCACTGCCTGTGTGAGCAGAGAAAACCCAACTGAACAGTCAGCGGCTTTGGAAATGGGGGGGGGGGAAAGGCTTTTATTTCAACAGCTAAAGTGAGGTCCTTCCCTCCTCCTCCCCTATGGGAACTGGCAAACTCAGCTCTTTAATGGTACAAGCTCATCTCAGCTTTGCCTATAAATAGATAAATGAGATTCCTCCTGTCCCAGTGAGTAATTCTGACATCCTCCTGCTGCCTCGCAGAGAGCTGAGTCACAGGCACTCTGCACTCCAGTCCCTGCATTACTTACATGGTCTCAAAGGAAAGTTTAACACATCCAATGAATCATCGGGGATTGGATCATGTTTAAAGTTATTCCATTGGCATTTCCCTTCTATTGTAGCAAGTCTGCCAACACCTAAAACTTTAGCTAATCTGGACTCAAAATGCGTTGAGGAAATAACATGTTGACATGCACAGCTCCTAATAAAAAGGATTTTAAAAGTCCTTTTAAATTTGCATCAATAAACAGTTGTTTATTAGTGTTTTGGACCTGCTGATTTTGTCAGACTCTTCCTTGCTTTGTAGCTGCTTATTCAAAGGAACTCAAAGTTTGAAATGTTTAATACTCAGTCACAGACCCCTAATTTAATCTCCTGCAGGTTTCCTGACCAAGTATCATTTGCAGCCCCATGCTCCTTCTCTCACAGAGACACACACATTCCTGCTCTTACCCATGGCAAAAATAAAATGCCTGCGAAGCACAGCCCAAAACAGAGCAGAGACAAAAGCAGAGCAGTGTTACATACAGAACACTGGGCAGCGAATGCTGAGGCTCCTGATGGGGCATTGTCACCTTGCCCTGTCCCAGGTGTGGTCTCACAGCCTTTGAAATCAGAGCATCTCTTTCTCTCCCTCAGAAAACATCTGGAAGAGTGGAAAATTCTCCAGCAGAATTTGGGAGCTGTGAAACAAATACAGAAATATTTCTCCCTGTTGGTTTTCTGGCTTGCCTTTCGTATCTTCAGACTAGTTGGGACATTTCACTCCTTTTTACCAGACTCTTGGTTTCGGTGAGCAAGAAATGCTAACATTTGCTGGTTTGCTGCCGTGGTTTGGTATTAGACTTAAACCCTGGTTTGTTCTGTTGATAACCCCAGGAGATCTGTGTCTTAAATAACATTTTCCTTGTACCTTTTCATCGAGCAGTTCTCCGCCCGTGCACAGATTGTTAACAAGCGTTTGTTCAACACATTCCAGTGCGAGCTGCAGTCGCTCCATGAGATGCCTCTGCTGCGAGGCTTGTTGGGTTATTTATCAGCCCAGCACAGCCTTCACTGCCAGTTTGCTGCCAGCTGTTAACTATACAATAGCATTGGGAACAAAATCAGTTCTGCCTCTGCCAGCAGAACTGGACACAATTCAGCTACCTGTTGACAAATGATGGTTTGTTTACCAGCATAAACTACAATATTTTTGTAGCTGACAGTTTTCACCCTCCTCTGAAGCTGAAAAAAACCTGAGGAATTCCCAGAAGTTCCTCGCTCCTGCCGTTTTCAAGTTTTCTTGCAGCAATGCCTTGTATTGTTGTCTGTGTGCAGCAAAAGACACCCTTAGAGGGCAGATCAGTGGTGTCAGCAGGATGCTGCATCCCTTGGCCTCACTCCTTGGCTGGGCTCCGTCCTGCAGCAGCAAATCCCACTGGACAGAGCCGCAGGGATGCTCCAGGACAGAGGCCAGTTTCTGCAAAGCATTAACCCTCCTGTGCAGGGCCGGGCAGTGGGAATAGGCCCAGGGTGCTCTCTCTCCCAGCACACACATGTTTTCTATCGAAGCTTTGTTTCAGCTGGATCTTTCCCACTAACGCATCCTCCTTTAACACCTTGTACTCATTTACTGCGAGGCTGTTTAGCAGCGCAAATCAATTAAGTGCTGCAGAAACCCACTGAGACAGACAGAGTTTCCTAGTCCCGGTTCAGCCGGGGTGGGAGGCACGCAGAGGTTAAGCCTGTGCTTTTTGCCACACAGGGAGTGAGGGGGATTCGTAGAGCAGCCCCCAGCTCACCTCCTGGGTGGGGTCAGCCCTCCCCAGAACCCTCAGAGCCCTCCCCACTCACAGCTGCTCCTGGAGCTCTGAGGGCACTGGGGGCTTATCCCCTGGCATCAAGTAATCAGGGAGCTGGACAGTGCCCTATCTGCTGAGCCTGGCTGGGAGGGTCTCGCTCAAAGGGCTGAGCAGGTCCTGAGGGCCCCAGCTGTGTCCTCTAACAGAGCAGGGGAGAGTCAGGGCCTCCGAGCTCACCTCCATGTGTCCCACAGGATTCCCCATCAGGAGAAAGCCAGTGCTCAGTGGCTGAGCTGCCACTGCCCAGAGGGACATGCAGGGGTTTAGGAAGCAGCACGGTCACCAAATGTGAACAAGAATAGAGTCAGGCAAAATGAGTGACTTTAAAATAATCATTTGGCTGGTCCTGTTCCAGCTGCAGCACCAGCTGAGCGTGCCAGGGAGAGCTCACGGATGCACCACTGCTCCTGCTCCAGGCTGCTGAGAGCTACTCACACACAGCACACGCTGCAGGAGGAGATGGTAACTCCAGCCACATGGCAGAACTCATCCACACCATGAAGGAAGATAAAACCCAACCAACCCGCTCCTGTTCGCGCCTCTGAACTGTGCTGGTCCAAGCGGCACGTCATGGGTGTCTCTCAGGAGGGCCAGATCCTGCAGGACATGTCCTTGGCTCACAGAGAGACCATTAATCAAGAGTGTGCCTTCACCCCTGACTATTTTAATCACTGTTGAAATACACACGCAGTTCCCACTCCTAAAAATGGTATTTGACTCCAATGCACATGATTTCCTTTGGCTTCCTTTCCCCAATTAAGAGCAAGTTGTAACTGCTTGGAAGTCCACGTGCTGGGGTCCATAGATTTATTTCTCATCCGTCATGACACAAAAAACTTGGTACACACAGCGTAAGATCTGAGGCACCAGACATAAATATCAGAATATTCTGTAACTGGGATGTCGGTGATTGTGGAGTGGCTGCTGTGCCAACAGACTGGTAGCCAAAACCTGTCCTGTGTAGTGGCACTCTGGAAATGTCACTGGTCCTTTTCTGTTCCACTTTATTTTGCAATCATTGAAAATGCCACTTGTATATGCTGGCACTAATTAGTCTGTTGTGGGAGAAGTGAGTGAATCATCAGAAGTGGATGAACTCAGAGTATATCTGTAGGTAGACTGTGGAAAACAGTAAGTTTTTAATTTTTCCTTGAAGAATGCTGAGCAAAAGTCACAGGATGTTTAGGAGGAAAATAAACTGCTCCTCCACAGATTCAGGAGCACAGTTAATTCATGTACTGCTGAGCTGCTCTCATGAGGCAGATGAGCAGCCTGAGAAGTCTGGGGATGTGCAGAGGAAAATTCATTGCCTTCTCTTAATTGTAGACAAATAAATGTCTCATGCTTACTGGTAGCCTAATATTCAAACTGGATTGCTGCAACTCTGAATTTCTCTGCATTGTCTATGAACATTCTGCTACTGAGCTTACAATACAGTCTGAGTTACAGACATTAAAAATAAGTTTACAGCAGTGTGAACTTAAAAATACAGGGAAAATGTTCAGGTACTGTAGTCATCGGGGACCCCGTCAGTGTTTGTTACACTGAGGCAGGTCAGAGGCACCATGACAAATAGTCAAGACCACTGACAGTGATAATGTGGGATTTAGCTCTTTACAGCCTGGAATACCATGATTTTTTTTCTTGTATCCTTAATAGGAAACAATGTGTATTTATGTACCTTTTTCATATTTTAAAGTGCATATAAAGCAGAATCAGCCTCAGCACAAGAGGACTTTCTGTCTGAGGAAGGTCTGCTCACTGTGCTGGGGGATTGGTTTGGTTTTCCTCTTTAAAAAGTACAAAACACCAACCTTTGAACCCCAGGCAACACAAACTGGGCACCAGAACAGGGTCCAGCCGGTGGGGAAGTTGTTGTTTCTTTCCCACCAACTCCTGCAAATGTTCTCCTAGTTAAACATGGCCAATTCTGCTCCAATTAAAATGACAAACCCAATGACAACCTGTTAAAGCCAAAAGTTCCTTGAGAGCCTAGATTTCTTCAATCTTGCTGAAAATTAAATGTTTAAATTATGACAGAAGCTTGCCTGAATAACTCTATTTCCTCCATGAAGCAGCTATTCATGAGAAATTACAGCAAAGTACCACAGGGCTTCAGAAAAAGAAATCAACAAAATTTCCTGCAAAACGTATTTCCTGCCCTGGTTTTATTCCACGTATGTGGCTGACAGACAATTTCCGTTTGACTGAATGTACCACATTAAACTGTTGTGGACATGAGTTGTGCACTGAAAGCAGCAGAAAGAATAGTGCAGGGCAATTCAGCAAGTGTCCCCTGCAGTGAGAGACTCCTGGAAGGCATTAACAGGATTGTTTGGACTTGAAGAGAAATTTAATGCCTTTTTCTTTTCCCTGTAGGGCTCTCACCCTGCACCCTTTGGTGCCTCGGGGCTGTTCTCCTGTGGGCTGTGGTAACACCATCACCAGCCTGGATGAACAGTGAACAGTGGCTCGGGTTTAGTTCCTCTGCTGTTACCTGTTTTTCAGGGGAACGAGGGTGTTTCATTTCAGCAGGGTCCATTTTAATGTTCACACTACTTGGCACAGACTGGGGATGGCAGCAAGGGTGTCTGGGACAGGGATAAACTGCAGTAGGAGCAGATGGCACCACCTGAAACTGAGCCTGAAAAACCCCCATGACTGCCTGCCCTGCATGTGCTTTCCAAAACACCTTTCTCTGAGGTATTTCTGAATCTTTTTCCAGCTAAATTGAAGGTGTTGAGTGACACTGAACTTCAAAAACAACGAAAACTAAAACCAGTCAGATACGCTCCTGAAGTTTTAGTGGCTTAGTGTGGGCACTGAGAAATGGACTTAGAGGTCTGCTGAGAGTTCCCAAAGTGTTAAAGAGGGACAGCCAGGGCTGGATCCCACTGTGGGATGTGCACAAGGAATCCTGCACGTGATCCCCTGGCCACACACCAAGTGTCCCCACGGACCTGCTGCCCCAGCCCTGCACTCTGACAGGCAGTGTGGCAACTGGGAGAGCTGCTTTGGATAAAAATAGCCCCAAACCAGCGTGTTCCCCTGTTCACCACGGGCAGGCACACACAGCAAGGGTTTCATCCACAGAGGTTGTGCAAGATGGAGCAGGATAAGCAGGCAACTTGCAGCTTGCCACAAGGAACAAGACACGAGGTTATAAAGCCCCAGAAGAGCTTATCAGACATTTATAAAGGCAGAGTTCCCACAGCAGAAAAGAGAAAAATCCAGTGATCAGGGCTCCAGCTGCAGGATGGATTGCAGCAGCTGCTCTGGGCACATCCTCTGTCAGAGGTTCAGACTCATCCTTTTGACTTTAGAATCCATGAGTGGGTTCTCTTCACAGTGGCAGAGCTGAGGTAGGAAGAAGCTGGGGAGGCATATTCCAGTATTGCAGGTGAAAAAAAAAATGTGTTTATTTTAACATATAAATATTCTTATTTAAAGTGGTGATACTAAAGATAAAAATTGTAACATAGAAACTCATCCAAAAAAAGTTACAAACCCCCGTTCCCAATCTTCCTGTTTTCAGCACAAATATTCCACAGCAGTAGATTGTTGCTCTACAGCAGATGAGGTGATTGGGTCCAGTTGACTTAGTAGGAATCAGAATCAGAACAGATGAAACTAATTCCATCCAGCCATCTTTCCAAGGAGACATTCAAGCCCTTCCAATCTCGTTTCAGTATCCAATGAGGATGGCAGCTGCTGGGTGCACAAATCCTTGTGGAGAGGAGCAGCAGTCTCAGAAATCAAAGGTGTCAAAGCAGGAAGTCCTGACACAAACAGTTCCAAAAGTGTCACGTTGCTGGAATCAGCTGGCAGGGAAAGAGACTCCCGTGCAGTCCTGTGGGGCCTGGAGCAGCCCAGGTTTCTTTGTTCCCACCTGGTTGAACAGTATCCACCTTTCACTGAGAGCAAAGGCCCTTCCTTGTGCCCATTGTCCACCTTATCTGTCACCCAGTCACTGGGACAAGGACTGTCTGTAGGCCTTGCTCACACAGCAGCTGCTGACGGGACGGCTCCATGTGCACACTCATTGCACAGGCAGGATGGCTCCATGTGCACACTCATTGCACAGGCAGGATGGCTCCATGTGCACACTCACTCCACAGGCAGGATGGCTCCATGTGCACACTCACTCCACAGGCAGGATGACTCCATGTGCACACTCATTGCACAGGCAGGATTATTCCATGTGCACACTCACTCCACAGCCTCGGGAGCAGCTCCTGGGTCACACCATACCTTAAGTGGAGCAGCCTCAGTGTGTCACTGTGCCTTACAAAGTTAGGCGAGACCTGGGGCTCAGTTCAGGGTTTCTCCTTTAGAAAGAATTCAGCTTTAAGAAAAGCAGTTGAAATGCTCCTGAGAATGACAAATAACAAATGAGTAAATCTTGCTCCAGCGCCATAAAACCCAATTGAAATAAAATTTTTAAATGCGTGCACTTCTGATCTATTGGAATAGGCATATGAAGCAGAATTAATTGATGAACATATCAATTAATTGATAAAAATGATAAAAAACATAAACAAAGCCCTTTCAAAAAGGTAATGAATGAGTAATCCAAGCAGCCAGTATGAAAGGAGTCTTGCTGCTCTGGGGCCAGATTAATTTGACTATCCGTATCCCAAGGTAGTTATTAAAGGATAAAAGCTTTCAACATTGTTGCAGAGTTCAATGGAAATAAAAACTTTAACTCAACATATAGAAGCCCTCAGAAATGCAAATGAAGTGTTAGAATGCATAAAGATGACAAATAATTAAATATTTTGATTCTGTTTAACAAATTGCTTCTTTGCATGCAATTACAGCATCCTGGGCTGATCTGAGAAGGGGAGTAGAATAAAGCTCAGAGGGAGGTGTATGAGCAGAGACCTGCAATGACAACTCAGTTTGCTGAAATAGGAGAGATAAGGGAATTGGGAAGGGGGAAAGGTTTGGGTAAGGACTCTTTCTCTGGGGTTGTGTTGTGCATCTCTCCGGTGGGGATGTCAGACAGACACAGCAGGTGGGAAGCACTCGGGTTGTTCCATTTCCCCACCCTTTGTGTTCCACTCCTCATGCCCTGAGCGTCACACAAGGCACACACTCAGTACCACAGCTCACAACAACATGTCCTTTTAGTTCCATTCCACCAGAAACGTTTTTCCCAGCTCGAAACCCTGCTCCACTTCCCAGCCAGCCTTCCTGAGGGCCACCTGCCCTGCTGTGCTTGCCCAGCCCCGAGAGCTTGTGCTTTCCTTCCGGTGCTGGAGGTCACAGTTGACCATTGCAAGAACAATAAGGATTTTTAGGGGCATTATGACTGGGTTAGTAAAACACAGCTGCCCCTGAAAGTCCCTCATTTTTCTTGCTGCCACTCAGTCCATCCCTCCGAGGGCAGGGCCTGGCAGGGTCCTTTCTCTCCAGCACAGCTGTGCCATCTCGCATGGGCACACATGGCTCTGGTGTGCCCAGTAACGCCCCAGTGCCCAGTAACACCCAGTCCCAGTGCCCAGTAACACCCAGTCCCAGTGCCCAGCCGACACGGCAGCAGAAGGTGTGGAACTGCTCTGTCATCCCTGTGGGCTCCTCCAAACTGAATGCTGTGCTGAGTTTCAGTGTAGTGCCAGATGGCTCGTCTGTCACTCACTGGGAATGCCACCAAACAGAGGAATGCCACCAAACAGAGCCTGGCACAGCTATCTGCAGGCAGCCCTGGCATACCCAGGCCACTGGGGCAAAAGGCAGGACCGCCTTGTCCTGCAGGAACTCGTGGTGGTGGCACTCAGGTGAGCAGTGGTGCTTTGTCCAGAAGTGGACACAGCAGAATGTGCTCAGCCACAGCAGCCAGGTTCCAACGGGAGAGCTCACACCCATCTGCAGAAGCAGTTGCTTTTAATTAATTAATAAAGCTGGGATTTTAATTGGGGATTTACTACTGATTTCTCAACAGCTTTCAGCTTAAGTGACATCGGAAAAAGATCTATACATTTCCAACTAAAAAGGTGCCAAGTGCTTGGCTGGGAATTTTCATTCACCAGTCCTGGAAATCCCAGCCCAGCCCAGCTCAGCAAGGGCAAGGAGTAATATCTTCCTTTTCATGGACCAGTATTTTTGAATTTCGATGGCAATAAACTCAACAGAAACTACAGGCAGATTCCCAGAATTCTGCTCTGATGTTTCCCCATAAACTTTGTCTGTGGGGAGCTGGGGTGAGCCCCATCCTTTAGTGGGCTTCAAGTGTCCCAGTTCTTGCCCCTGAGAGGGACTTTATGACATATTTGAGGGGTTCCAGGAGTTTGTATCAGAGCAGGGAACCCCTGAGCGCTCTCAGGGATTTTTTTATTTTATTCTGTTTATCCTTGCAATAAAAACGTCACATGATGTCCCTCAGCAAGGGACCCTTCCCCAGTTCCTGGTTACAGGCTATGAAGAACACAAGTGGTTGAGGTGAGATATGGGTGGCAGCACAGGGATCTCCTGGAGCTGCGTTCACATGTGCCATCTCCAGGGACACACACACAGCTGGTGTGGCCCCTCTGAGGCCTGGGGAGTCACAGAGATCCCAGCTCTGTGCAACACAATATGAATATCCTCACCCGTCCCACAGGGGATGATTTTCCACAGCAGCAGTCAACCTGGCACCCAAAAACCCCGGAAACCCCCTCAGAACTGTATGAAGCCACACCTTATTTTATCTAGAATTTCTTCTAGGGCTTGCAAGTCAACGGAAAGAAAACCCTGTGCCCTGATTTGGTAAAGAATGAGCCATGATGCGGATTCAAATATTATCTGCATCTTTGAAAACGTTACAACAGCAGTAAAATAATAATTAAAAAAAACAAAAAACCAGCAGCCCTTTGAATGCTAATGATGTTGGTGTCCTAAATGAAGCATAAAAGCCAGAGCCTGTGAGTCAGTGTCAGCAGTCCCACACTGAAGGCTGCACTCATGGTTGCTTCATTCATTTAAGGAATCAATTCCTTTGTAATGAGCATCAAGTAGTTTTTAGGATTAAAATGAAAATGAGATGCATGCTGTTATTATTTTCAATTTTTTTTTTCGCCTTGGATTGACAATAAACAACTCTTTGTAGTTGGGAGGAGCCCCAGGCAAGGGCCAGGTCCCTCCAGCACTGGCTGCTGTACCATCCTGGAAGGAAATCTGATGGGTCCCTGCCCCAGGGAGACATATCCTCCCCAGCAGCCAGGAGCCCACCAGGAACTGCAAAGCAGGTAACGGGGGGTTGCTGGAGATCGGTGCCTGGACAGGTGTCTCACCCCTGATTTTTATTCACCTTGGGTCACTGGCAGAATCCAGCGAGGAAGGATGTGCTGCTCTAGGGAACCCCCTTCATGGAGCCTTTACAAGTTCCCTCTTGGATTACAAAGGCAGCACAAGGCTGTGTGCTGCAAGAGGGAATTCTGCCCAGGCTGCTCTCACCTCCCTGCTGCTCCAGTTCCACTTCCAGATAACGCACTGTCGGATTCCCATCATCTCTAAGTTACACTGATGTTCACAGGGTGATTTGAGACTCCAGTACCTTTCATATGTTGGATCTGAAACCCAGGAAATGCAAGAGCAGCACAAAACCAAAGCAAAGGTAGAAAGTGATTGCAGTTTCTAGAATTCTTCCAGCTTTAGTCATCCAAGGGGATTGTTAGAAACAGACAAAGGGCTGTTTCCCTTAATTTTTTTAAGTGTGAATTTTGTCTTGACAGTTTCCTTTCAGAAACAAAAATTGAAAACAAATTGTCCCATGCATGAAACAAAGGGACAGATCCCCAGCTGGAGCAGACTGGTATTACCAAGAGTAACACCCACTCACAGGAGAGATTCTGGCCCTTTCAACAGCAGCTGAGATCCTGCTCTGCCCAGACTAGAGCTTCAGCCTGTGGGGTTAGATGGCAGCAGTGCTGGATCTGTATTGCTTGGAAAAGATGAAGGGCTGCCTTCAGCCCAGATGAAAACACAGCAGAGCTCCAAGGGCTCTGGGACTGTACCCTTCCCAAACCTGGAGCTGACTCCAGGTGCATGAGCCAGTGGACACCACAGCAAGAAAACAGTCCATACCAGTGTGGCCCTGAAATGAATGAGCTGCTTGGGAAAAATGCAGGCAAAGGATGCTTCCAAAACCCATGACATGTGGGGTTTGCTTTCTGAAACGAAGCATGGCTCAGATCTTTCTCTCAAAACCAGAATCAGGCTGATCACCATCAAGAAAATATTACCTGTGCAGCACAGAACAAATGCACGGTGAGCTGGGACCCATCCCAGCCAGTCCTGCTGCCAGGAGGGGAGCAGAGCCCCAGTGCACCCTGTGCCTGGGGAACGCTGTCAGCCGTGACCAAGTCACTCAGCAGCACCTACTGCCTTTGGGTCCTGCCAGCACAAACTGTGACTCTTGCTGGGCTGTCTGTCCTTGTGCAGGCCCAGTGGCTCCAGAAGTGCCAGTGTGCATTCATCTGTGCTCATTCATCTCTCTCACCCACAAGAGAATAAGAAAATAAAAATACAGACATCAGGAAAATTCAGAAAGTGTCTCACTTTGCCAAGGAACAGACCATGTATCCAGCAGCAAGAGCTGCCCAACTGAGCCCCAGCAGTCCCCTGGAGAACCAGTGCACAGGGGGTGCACTGGGACCCCAGAGTGAAGGAACCTGAGCATCCTCCAGGGCTGACAAAAGGTGGGTTTGGCCACCTGCATCTGGCATTGTCCCTTTGGAGTGTCACTTTTTTCTCCCACTCCCAACATCAGCAGAGGCTCTGGAAAGCCAGAGTTATTTTTAGGAGAAGGTACATTTAGGTCCTGTTAATCTTGACTGGGTCCCTTTGAAAATGGCAATGTTGGGTAATCAAACACATTACACAGACTTTCCATGGAGGCTGCTTTGCAAACAAGCCTCCCCCATTCAGATACACAGGAGCCAATAGTTTGAAGAGGAGCTGTTTGATGCTGCACTGGTTTGTCTCATTGCAGTGACCTCACCAGCATTTATACAGAGACTTGCAAATAAAAGCAGCTGACTTTTAAGTATATAAAATAATTAGTCATCAACAAGTCTTCTACACTCATCTTGAGTGGCACGAGACCATTGCCTGGCTCACTCTGGCAAAGAAGAGGATGGCAGTGCTGCCTGGTGGGGTTGGCTGCATGTGGGGAAAACACACCCAGAGCAACTCAGAAGGGAGTTTGCCGGTGTGATGACTAACATGTTCAACTGGCTGGCACCAGGATGGGGACAGGAAGGGAGAACACCAGGAGGAAAATGCCAGGGGAGGAGCTGTGGCTGGAAGAGGCTTCATGGCTCCTCGAAAATTAACCAGGGCACAGCCAGCCAGCCCAGTCTGACCACTGCTGTCCTATTAAAGTCTCTCAGTCACCAAAAGAAGGGGGAGGGCACATCCAGACCACTGTTGATAGTGGTCCCTGGCTCATGCTCACTTTGAGATCATGTCCAGGATGGGCTGGAGGAGTCCCAGGCCACAGTCCTGCCCAGGACCAGGCTCAGCACACGGCCACAGCTGTAAGCAGCTGTAAGCCAAGGCTCTGGAAGCTCTGGCACAGGGCACGGCAGTGCTGGAGAAGCCTGAGCAGGCTGGGAGGTGTTTGGACAGTGAGCAGCAGTGCACAGGACCCTGCCAGGACCCCGAGGAGTGTGTTACCCCAGAGCTGTGCCTGGACTGATCACGGTGCTGGCCCCAGCCTAGCAGTGCTGCCACTGGTTCTGAGCCTGCCTAAGCTCTGCCCTCAGACCAGTGAGGTGAGAGAGGAGCTACTGCCCAGCTTGGGCTCTGCTGGAACCGAGCCTGGTCTGGCCAGCATTAAGGGAAGCAAAACGTTACAGGAGAGCAGCAAGAAATTACTGACCAGAAGGGTTTTTTAAATAATTTCACTTTAAACAAAATGAAGGCATTACCATGAGGTAACTGGCCACACCTTGCTACTTACCCAGCTCTGCTGACAAGACCAGCTTTCCCGTAGCTATTCAAATCTAACGAGTTCTGGGTGCCTAACACACTCTTTTAAGCTCGTTTTCGAACTCCAGCCAAAAATCACTTTCTGATTCACCACTTTCTCAGGCACACCAGAATTCAGAGAACGCCTGCAGGCTGGTTCTGTGCTGTGCAAAGTACATAAGCACAAGTTTAATTACTCTGTGGACCAGGGATGTGATTAATCGTTTGCTTTAAGTTAAACATGTGCCTAAGCATGCTACTGACCTGGAGCTTTAAGTTGATCTGTGTGTTCTGGGGTTCTCCAGTTCATTTGAGGCCCAGTAAGTGGAAAGAATATAATAATATTCCTGTGGTCATACACGCCAAAGAATTCACCCCAAATCCAGTTTTTAATTTTGCTGTAAATTGCAGCTTTGGACTATTCTGCCCATGTTCACACCAGTACTGATCCTGGGCATTACAATACGATGTATGTGGTCAGCAAGCTCTAACATTAAAACAGGAGTTAATTATTGTCATTTACAAGCTTTTAAAAAGCACTGGGCTTAGGTTTTACTTGGCCTGAGCAGGGCTTCAGGTAAGAACTTGGATTAATTTCATTTGCACATTTTGTGGATTAGTGCCATTATGTCTGAGCACTGCACAAAGTCCTAAAAAAAATACAAAGCATGTAATTAAAACTATTGCCCCTGCTAGCAGCAGACTCATCACATGGAACAACTCAAGCATAAAATGTGCATCAGCTATGGGTGGTCACGTAAATTCACATTTCATTGGCCACACTGTACACGAGCCTGGGGATTATTTTCACTGCACTTTTCCACCTTTTCAGCAAAGGTTTATTCCTACTTCATAATAATTTCGGAAGGTCAAATTGCATCCAGTCCCCTGGGAGGAGCAAGCAGGAGACTGGGACCTGAAAGTTTCACTTTTCCTTTTTTTTTTTTAAAAGACACAACTGCCCCTTTTATGCCTCAAGAAATCCCCATGGAGGATGGAGCAGGGATGGAGCCTGGATGGACAGGGCCACTGTGCGTGTGACCCACAGGCACTTCCAGCATCCCCCAGGCAGGAACACCCATGGCCAAGCACACCCAGTCACACTGACATGGAATGTGAACAAGCCAAGAGACTTCAGTCCAAGCAGCAAATCAATTTTCAACAACCAAGGGAGAGCACAGAGAGTTCAATTACACACGAGGAGACACGTGCCTCTGAAGGGAGGAAGAAAACAGATACAATAATTGATAAACGTTTGGCTGCTCCTCCTAACTAATCCCATCACATGCTGTACACTCATTCATGAAAAGTGCCCGTTTTGGAGACTGGGGCACAGTGGAGAAGATAAAAAACCCCCACAGTTCCCAAAGAGACGGAGGGCCCAGCCCAGGTGCACTCACTCTCCTCACAGCACTGATATGGTGACCAGGAGCTTTTAAACTATGTACATTGCTCTCTTCTTAAGATGGTCTTTTGTTGCAAGTTTACATCTTTTTCCGATATAAAATGCAGTAAAACCTTCCACAGAAAATGAAGTTTACATTACTAAGGAACCCAGCCTTAGTGCTGCAGGTGTGGGAGAATTTACATGACTTTTGTTTCAGCGTTACTTCTCACTGGGAACTCTGAGGCGTTTCTCTAAAGGGACCAGATTGCCAGGAACAGGCTCAGTGACCTGTGGGGCTGCCCATCTTTGTGGGTCCAGCTCTACATTGACAGCACCAAGTCACAGGCCCACCCCCTGCATTCACTGAATGTCATTAATTAAATGAGACAGGATTTGGCAACATGAAGCTGAGTTAGTGTCCTTAAATTGCTGGTAGTTCAGAGCCATGAGAATAGGTTAGAGAAACCCAATTCCCTTGCCACAGAGGCTGAGAGACAGTCACAGCAAGTTCAGGGAAGCTGAACGCTCACGGGAGCAGCTTCTCACCTACCAGTTTTACACCTCTCATACCAAAGCCATCAAGCGAATCTGAGTTAGGTGAAGTTACCTGAACTCCACCTTAGTGAATAAATTTTGTCAGATATGTACTTCTAATGAGATAGTTCAATGGAAAGTCTATCCCTTTAAAAATACTATGTACACAAATGAGGTTTCTGGCTGTCAGGTAATGGCTCAGCAGCGCTGCTTACATTCAAAGCTGTGCCTGGAACAGCGAAATTGTAGCAAATTTCATTAAAAGAAAAATCTTTAGTTGCTGTGTGAAGATGGGAGATGCTGCTGGTGGGAGGTTATTTCCAGAGGCTGCATTGGGATGTACTGCATTTCTGTCACCTGGACTGAAGTGTTTCCTTCCAAGTGTGCATTTACTCCAGGGGAGAAGAAGAGAAGAAAAGCCCAGTCACCACATCGACCCCATCATCTCCTGTGCACTGCACAGGCCACAGGCAGCAGCAGCTCCTGGTCACAGGGCTGGGTCTCTGCAGAAACCCCATCAGCTCAGGGGGAACAAACCAGAGCAGCTCCACTGCAATCCCATCCCCAGCACCGTGCAGCACAGCTCACACTGTGCTCTGCAACAGCCTCTTCCTATGGATTTTTAAGCACTTAAACCCTGCCCGCTGCATGCAAACAACTGACCACAACTCAGCGTTAAGGCAGCACCGATGGCTGACTGGCTGTAAAATATTTCAGCTGGGAAAACGAAGTTATAAAAGCTTTGAAGGCAACAGAATTTCCAAAAAGTTATGAACATGCTGCTATAAAATGGTGGAGCGCTCGTGGCTGTTTGTCCAAAAATGTTACCAGCCACCAAATTAGAGCATGGGGCAAATCCTGGGCTGGTGCAGGTCAGGAGGTCTCTGCTGGCTTACAGGAGATGTTTTATTTAGCACTGGGCACACCTGCTGTTTCTTTGGAGAGCTGTAAATTCATTCTGTGATGCAGGCAATCTACAAGCCCAATTTATGCATTTTAAGATTAAACTCCTATCAAATATTTTGAAATTAAACTACAGTTTGTGTTCTTTTCGGAGGCAATAACACCTTAAAAGTATAAAGACATCCAAAACTTTATGTAACTAGTATTACATAACACCTTAAACTGGCTCAAAAGCATTTTCCTTACTCTGGATTTATTACATTTTTATTTGGGGCATGTGAAACAACTCGCTGTACAAGTGCAGTTACTCACAAGGGGCTGGGCTGGGGGGATGAAGGGTTCACTCCCGTGGAAATTCTAAAGAGAGAAGCTTACTGCAATGTTTGCAAAGAAACACAACCAGAAAAAATGTTCCGTTGTGTCTCACCTTGATGGCCACTGATAGGGGAATGAAATCAAGTCCTGGAAGCGGGCTGGGGACAGTATCAAAGGCTGAGTGCACACAGCCCCTCCCCCGCATGTAACATTAATGCCATAAATAGGTGTGAATGTTCTCATTCAGCCTGTAATTTATTCCCCACGGAGATGCAAAACCACCTCGAATATGCTACAAGAGAAGCAAATTCTTCCATTGAGGTGAGCGCAGTATGTGAATCCTGGAGCTAAATTTAGGCTGGGATTTGGGAGTAGCTTAATTCTCATCTCAGAGTAGCACTTTTGAGTTGCAGCTGAAACGCTGCACAATGATTCAGTGAAGTTCTGCTCCTTTGTTACAATCTATTGTGGATGACATTTTAGGAGCTCTTTACTGACTCAGATTTAAGAAATTCAGCTTAAGTTACTCAGTTGAATTTCATTGTTCGGAGAAATCGTTTTTAAAACCCCCTTCACTGAAGTTGTTTTTAAAGTGTGGGCTCCAGCTGGTTTTGGGGTGTGTCAGGCAGTAGACAGTGTATTGAAAACTCTGTGTAAAACACTGTTCACTGTACTGCTGAATCATCTGTAACACGGAAAAAATGGATACTGTAAATATTATGTTTTTTTCACAATGGTTCCATGGTCCAAGGAAAATTAAAATGGGCAAGCTCGTTTGTGATTTAGCACCTTTCTGTTTCTTGTTCTGTGCAACTGTTACACTTGCATGGGAATGTTTTCCTCCTCCAGTTCCTTCAAAATTAAGAAATAAAGTCACAATTACACAAAATATATCTGTAGCCAAAGCTGATTTTGTAATTAAAAAATAACTTTAAATGCAACTGAGACTTCACGTCTACTTTTGTAGTATCCTTCAGGTGTCAAATACACCCATAATGCCAGAACTGAGGAAACTTTTATCTTTCATACAAAAAAATCACAACAGCATTTACAGTTTTAAGTCAAACCTGTTTTAACCGAACTGCATTTAAATTCTTCTTTATGAAACCATCTCTTTTTTCCATACAAGATTTTTCATGCATATTCTGGCTCCAAAGCTCAAGATCAGTTTGCCACAACTTGTTTCACCGGAATTCATCAAAAGCCTCAAAAGCCAAGTGCCAAGGAGTTCTGGCCACGGCACAAACTGTCCGAAGAAATCCCCGGGGGCTGGAGAGCCCCAGTTCTCAGAATGAGCTGATGCTTTAAACAAAAGATCATCATCAAAGTCTCAATATTTCACTCCATAAATCCGAAATTCATTTTCCAGCATTTGTAGGTCGCTGCTGGCTCCACCCTCTCCAGTGTCAGCAATTGCTGCTGCTCTTAAAGAACCCTCCACTTTGGGGAAATGTGATCTTATTCCAGATGTTTCAGTACATAACCCAACCTGATGTGGCTCTGTAACTGCAGCTGAGCCTTGAACAGCTTCTGGAATTTATTCCTAAACTACTGCACTTGCATATTTGAATTTTAACCCCACTGACAGTCATGTGCTCCAAAGCCCAGTTCTTTGCAGCAACAGGGCCACTCCTAAAGAGTTTTTTTTCCAAAAACATAAAACCATGACTAATTTTAGCAGGCCTTTGGGCCACTCTAGATTAGTTCCTACAGGCTGCTGACTGAATTAAAGTGTTTAAAATTGTGTTCCTCGCCATATTTTAAAAGTTATCACGCAAAGAGATTTTGCTGTATAAAATCTGCTTTCAAATTTTTTTTTTGAGGAAATTCCATACTTGGGACTGAAAAAAAAAGTAAAGTGCATTTATAGAGATTCAAAACAGCTGGAATGTCACTATTTCATTTCATCAGATTTCACTAGGAAAAGGATGGGAAGAGCCCCTGTCCTGTCTCCAGCCATCCAGGACTGGCCCTTTCACCAGACTGGACAGTTCAGGGTAACATTTGCTCCCCAAAATCAGTGCACATTTCTCCAGGGTCCATCATCCACAGCTGTCCAAGGACTGCTCAATAACTTCCTGAGCAAGACTCCAAAGCCTTGGTCAGATGGGACATTTTTAAATTAAAATAATAATGAGTGACAACATTAGCGGGCATGATCTAGAAGTCAAGGCTCCAGTCCTGGAGCTATAAATGTGTCACTAACACATCTGTACTGGGAAAACCCTGAAATCCTGGATGCTGCCCTGGAATGTGGGCACATCATCCACCCACGGCGATGGCCAGGACACCAGGAGCAGTTTCTGCTGAAGGACAGGAAGAACAGAGAGAAAACCCAACAGCCTAAGCCTCCTAAAGTGGCAGGGCACCAAGATCCAAATAAAGTTCAAGAAGTCTGTCCAAAATCAAATCTACCGAGAAACGTTTTGGAAATATTTTGATAATTCAGTGTTAAATAGATATGTCACCAATGCACAGCCCATCAGTTGTGCAGGGAAGAGGAAGGTGTCCCCAGACCAGCATCACCCTGCCTCATTTCCTTCAGTCTGCAACCACATGATGTGTTTCCCACACCACTGCTGGCTCACATGAACACACGGGCTGGGGCTGGGATCTGACAGACCTGCTCTGCCCTCCGCCAGAAAGGGTTTCCCTGCCCCAGCATCAGACACTCCCCTTTGGGATCCTCCTTGTGTACCTCCACATGCACCCCCCCGTCACTCAGCCCCCCCAAAGCCATCAAACCCAAGCAGAAACCCCTGTGCCAAGCAAAGATCACACCAGCAAAGGGACACAGTGCTGAGCCATGAGAAACCCAAGCAGATCCATTGATCTTCATTTGCCAGGGATGTCACTGGGACTCTGGGAAGGAGCCAAAGCCTCAGAGGTGTGTCCCCACCTGTGGGCCAGCACCAGCCACCCTGCAGCCTCTTCTAGGCTCTCCCACCCTCCTCTTGTCCCCTCTGGGACCTGTTACTTTGGGATCCTCAGGAAGGGAAGTGATGAAATCTGCAGGAGCTGGAAGGATTTTCACAAATGGTCCAGCACATTCCCTTCCACGTCTGGTTTGCCTCTGTGTGGTGGAGAGCTGGCACAGAGCTCAGCCCGAGCTCAGGGTTTGCCATGTGCAGAAGGAGCAGGAGCAGAGGGGAGAGTGTCTGTGCTGGGTGTGCACTCACTGCCTCTCTCAGGGTGCAAGGCTCTATCACCAGCATGCCCAGGCTCTGTGAAAGGTCTGTGCTGAACAGCAGAGCCAATGCCAGGCATGGTCTGACTCTGACCTGCCCCTGATTACATGTGTTTGTAACCCAGACACCACAGACTTGCTCTGCTCTGTGCCCTGCTGCGACTTAAAATACAGCCCTGGCTCGAAGGTCTCTATTTGCAAACATAGAGGAACAGTGGTTCTGAAATTGCAGGCAAACATTTGACTTCACTCAGGGCAATTCAAAGAATAAACTGCACGGACCCCACCCTTCTACCCAACAACTCAAACCCTTAATGCCTAGATAGTTTTCTTTCAGGCCTTATCACAGATAAAATATGGCCCTTTTTTTTCCTTGTTGAAGGAGTAAAACCTGCCAAATATTTACCAACTCTTTCAGAAGGCTGAAAATGTCACTCCTACAGTGTAATAAACTTCCCCGGAAAGGCCTGATAAATAGAAAGTCTTGCTGTACTGCCTAGAACTAGTTTAGTGTGGCCTAAGCGTTGCCAAGTCTGACTGACAAAGAAAGCATATTTGTACACACAGAAAGATTAGCAAGAGAGGCATAAAGTTTAGAAGTGAAAATAAAACAAAGCCCCATTATTAACGGGGGAGGGAGGGAATAATTGAATCTGCATCCCAGAGAGCACAGGACATTATGAAAGCCTCAGAGCTAAAACAATAATTTAAGAGCTTGTCCACAACTTGCAGCAGAAGCTTGAACCGTCTTCTTTAGCATTTGGAAAGTGCTAAACCATGGTCTACCCCCAGCCCAGCCTTCAGAGCGATATTATTTAAAAATAAAATATTTTTTACTTTGTAATTTGACCCACAAAAAGTCATTTGGGGCATGAGGGAATGTTCCCTTCCAGCCTGAACTTTAATTCAGAGAGAATGTTTAAGCTCCACAGTGTAAAACAGATGCTGAGAAATACATCTGCATTGCCCTGCGTGTTCTCTGGGGCACAGGCAGCAGTTGGGAAGTGCCTGTCCGTGCGGTGTGTGCAGCTACGACCCAAATAATCCTCATAACGTAGTGAATGGAGGAAAAACCCCACATTCCTCATATCAGCCAGTCTGTCAGCAGAGTTCCAGCAGCTATAGACAACTACATCCACGCCAGAGCAACAGATGAATGTGTCCTTTCACCTTGGCAAATGCCATTGAAAAAAAAAAATAATCTAAAAGTGACCAGGGAGTTGGAAGCTCAAAAGTACATGTTTAACAAGTCCTGATGACCATAAAATGCTGAGCACTCACTCCCTACAGAAGCCAGGCTTCCAATGATTCTTGACTGATACACTCAAATTAAAAGATAGTAACTCGAGTCCTGCTAGTATATACAGACTTCAGGGGAACAAAACCTTCCAGGCTTAAAGGCAGGAAGAAATTAAATTGTTGCTGGGAAAAAAAAAATATATATAAAATCCAGATTATGTGAAACTTGACAAAACTAAAACCCCAGCAGCTTACCCAGCTTTACAAAGCACAGCACAGTTAAGAAACTCTCCCATGAAAGGGAAAACTTCAGTTTAGCTCACCAGCTAATCCAAGAGCCTGAGCAGCAACACAACCAACCTCCACAAAAATCTCTGCTTGCCCGTGATACCTAAGAAGTTGCACAAGAAGCTGGAAAGAGCACACCAGGGAGGCACAGGACTCTGCTCCCCGTCCCCCCCTCTCACACCACCAGCTCTTAATGTCAGTGGTCCGGCTCCGCGTGCCTAAAGTATTTTTACACTATGCTCGTCTTCTTGTAGCTCTGTCTTGTTCCAGGGCGGATGATTAGAGTCAGATTTCTGTGATTTCACTGCAGATTAATTTTGTTAAAAGCCACAGATCTGCAGGGAGAAGAGGGCTGCAAACAGGCCAGCAGAGCAGGTTTTAACGGGTTCTCTCCTAAAAGAGCAACAGTGTCTTTGCCCTAATGCCTTACTTTCACATACTTTACCTTTTTGTGGCCACTAGACCAAGTTCTTTGGAAAAAGGGGTGTAGGGAGAAAAGTGCAAAAAGTTCTCCTTGAAATTTTTATTTCGGAGAAAGCTCCCAATCAGTACCTATGAATAGATTTATGAAGAGAACAGGCCCAAGTAAGACCTGACTGTGCCCAGATCAAACAGGCACCTGAGGGACTGAACCCAGGAAATAATTCTGATCTGTCACGTCTGTGTGTCCTGCCGTGTGTCAGAGCAATAGCTATTAATACACACATTGGTGTGCTGCACACAAGTGTTTGGATGTAGAGAAAAAAGTATGCAGAGGTCTGAAACAGCATTTGCAGTTTTTTTCCTAATTGTGAAACAGCAAATACTGTTATTTTCATGGACAATTGGTACAGAAAATTGCACTGAAAACGGGGTTTGTTTGCAAAAATTTGATGGGAACAGCGTATAGAAGTTTTGTGATTCCATGATGAGCAGTCTGTACACACACATACAGAATGCAGACTCCTGCAGTACTACAGCAGAGGAAAAAACCCCGAAATTCTGACTGCCTCAAGGAAACACACAGGAAGATTTTAATTTTCCATTTGCTTTTATAGACTTTATCCATGAGAACACTGTTGCCACTTGGCCTTTCTCCTGACTGGAGGTCAATATCATTGACTTTACAAGAGAGAAGTAAAAACATTTCTATGTAAATCAAGGGGAGAAAAAAAATCACGAGGACCCTCAAAATAATTCTAAGACGTTAAAATGCCATCTAACATAACACAGAAGGGCACAGAAGTTATAAATACGACACTATATAAGCCAAGAGTAATATACACACCCGGAGCTGTATATACACCGTGCCCAAAGAAGGAGCACAAACGAGTGCTGCAGACACGCAGCGTGGCGGGTCGAAATCCCACGAATAATTGGGAACATCGGAAGGGTGCGGGGTAAAAACGCTTTGGTGACTAACAGAATTCCCGGGAGCCTGGCCACTCCGTATGGATGTGACAAGACTTAAAAAAAAAAAAGGAAAGGAAAGGAGGAAAAAGAAAACAGATGTTTC
>WEKX01024190.1:0-112818 GCA_013390025.1 Pitta sordida | reverse complement strand
CGAACCCCGGGGGCCGGCCCGGGGCTCACCCTGCGGTGACACCCGCTCCGCTCCCGCACACACCGAGCCTGCTCACACCGGCATCTCCGGCACTGCTCCTGGTCTGCTCCTGCACATCTCCCTGCACTGCTCCTGCACATCTCCCTGCACTGCTCCTGCACTGCTCCGGCACTGCTCCTGCACATCTCCCTGCACATCTCCCTGCACTGCTCCTGGCACTGCTCCTGCACTGCTCCTGGCACTGCTCCTGGCACTGCTCCTGCACATCTCCCTGCTCTGCTCCCGCACAATTCCCTATACATCCAGCCTTCCATTGCATGCCTTGAAGCGGCCGCATTGATGCCTTGTCTCTATCACAAGGATGTCAGAGGACATGTTCTACCCTCTTGTCTCTTCATTTACATCTCAACTGAGGCTGGGGGAGCACCCCTGTATGGCCAAGAAAACCTTGGCACAAAGCACAGCTGCACCATGTATACACAGGCTGTATAGGTTTGATAATGTACACTCAGTTACAAACGTGTTTTAAGAAAATGGCCACAAGGTCCTGGAAAGTTTTTAGCTTGTTGTGGGAAGGCCTCTGTGTTCATGCACGACATACGTAATTGTGTGTTCATGCATGATATAATTGTGTGCTCATGCATTATATAACTCTGTGCTCATGCATGAAAAAATCAAAGCCAGCAGCCAGAGGCCTCATCGTTTAAATCTTTGGGTTCAGCAGGACACAAATGCACATCTCTGCAATCTACACCAATTTTTTATTCCAGTGTCTCTGCTGAAGCCTCACCAGGCAGCCATGTGCACACAGGTGTGCTCAGCATCATTATGGACGTGGCTCGTGTGAATGGAATGCCAGGGAGAGAACTTGAACTGATCTGTCATGTAACTGCTCTTGATCAACACTGTGAAGCCATCCTCTACACAGAAGAACGTGTTCCTTGGCTGGGAGCCTGATGAGTATTTAGAGCCAAGGAACATGTTGTTTAAAACTGATAGTAAAATGCAAAGTGAATCATAGACCATGGGCAAAAAGGTTTGAAAGAGGGACAAAGCTGTATGAGCCTTTTGAAAACAAGACATACTGGCAGGAGGTACAGAAATAAAGAATTTCTTGACCATCTGGAATGGTTCTGCTGTGATGATGCCCAGTGAGTACTGCTAGAAATTGACTTCCCAAAAAGTTGTAGAAGACACTAATCTTGTCTCTGGTGAAGGGAATGGAAGCTGTAGAAATCACGTGGGTTGAACAAGAAAAGGCATGGATAGTTTAGGAATTAAGAGGGTGTTTGTTACTCTTCCAGATACTGCAAGTTACATCTGTCAAATTGTTACTCTCTTTTTTAACAAGAGTGGTCTTTTCTTCCGCGCTGTCACAGAGCTGCTTATAACATCACAGAGCAATTCTGGGCCAAACAAGCTCACAGCAAATAACAAATCTGTGCATGGAAGGAGGGAATGGAGAAGTTTCCTAATTAAGCTGAGGGCACACTGCTTTGCTGATGTCCTGACCGACTGTTTAATTCCCTATTTTCAGCAGCCTCAAACATGTTGCCTCTTGTCTTCACCTTGCCCCCTCTGGCACTGACGTGAAGCGCCTCGTAATTTCCATGAGAGCAGAGCAAGACTTTCACACAACATTTTTGCCCAGCGGGAGCTCTTGTGCAGGGAGCCCGATCCCACGGGAGGTGCTCAGATGCTGGCAGCCCACTCCCACTCCCACAGACACACTGGCAGCCCCTCGGTGGTAACTGGATAAGGCATATTCCAGGCAATTCCCCTGGCAGGAGGTACTTCCATACGGGAGAAGGTCAGGTCTCAGGACTTCATCTGCTCTCACAAATACCTGCTGGCTGCTCTCCATGGTGGGCAGAGTCCATGTGCTGGGAACGCACGACTGCAGCCCCTGTCCGGATGGGAGCTGGGAGGAGGATTAGCTCTGCATACAGTTCAGATGTAATCACAAGCATATCAAGTTGTAAAGCATCACAACTTACACAATTCTAAAAATAAACATAACCAGTTTGTTTCAAGCTGTTTGGCAGCCAGAGAGCTAATATATTAATAACATTTGACCAACAATAGCCCAGGAAAATAACTATGGAACAACAGATTCTATCACTTTTGAAAATAGCCCTCTCTGGGGAAAAAGAAAACGTTTTTACAAGAGGCACGAACCAGATGCAGTAGCTTCTTTACAGGTCTCCACAAAGGTTTCACAAAGTGGAAGCCTGGTGTGAAACCTCCAAAGGCAGGAGGGACCTCCAGTGGGTGACAGACTGGGCTGCTGCTGGGGGGGACACTGACCCTATGGACACTGGTCATGCATTAATCACAGCTTTTCTTCTCAACTCTGTCCATGCTCATACAATACCTTTCTCTACAAGTGGATCTATTGATTTATTAACTTTCCAGCATGTGGCACTAAGCAGCATGTAAGAAAGGGTGGCTGGTAGCCAACAGCTTGTTATTTCAGCATTGGATCTTGTTGAAACAAGAGACTGGACTGTCAGAGAAGTTACATTTGAACTCAATGTAATGATAGAAATAGTTGAAATCCACTGACAGCACAGGATTGAAATTCCCTGGTCTTCACCTCACAATATGAATGCATGTCAGAGGTCCAGAGTGGGATCTATTAGTTTTTTATTTTAAATCAGAATAGGAAGCAAGTGTGTGATTAAAAGTCCTGAAATGGGCAAGTACAATGTACTGCAAGGAGCTGGCCTGACCCCGTGTGCCTCTGCAGGAACACCAAGCAGCCAAGTTCATTAAGGATTTATAGAAAACTGCAGCTCCCCTCTGAGGTCTTCACTAGAACAGGGTTGTTCGCCTCAGAGCACTGCTCAGACATGCTCTCGTTCTCTGCTCACTGGCCAAGGCTCTGCCTGTCCAAAGAACCTCTGGCAAATTGTCAGTGCAGGAGGAATGCCCTACCAAAACCTGGGCCTTCGTATTTAAAGCACATGTGCCTGTGTGTATATGGGGGAGAGAAGAAAAATCACAGGACGAACAAGCTGTGATTAAGCTCAGAAATAATGGTTTCCTGTTCAAACGCAGAGCTGTGTCTCTTCTTAGCACGACGCTCTCATCCCCAATTGTGTCTATTAAAGACAATTACTGGGGGAGACAGATATGTGTAACCAGATGTGGAAACAACGGCCACGTTATACAGTGCCATGTGCAGTTTAAATTCTTTGGGCCTGAACAAGTTACATATAAAAAAACTGTGTGTGTGTGTTTGTGCACTGCAGAGCAGCTGTCAATGGGGAAATCCCCTTAGCCCACTTTAATCCTGCGTTCCACAATCCCCAGAGATTAAACAAATGCACTAACATTATTTACTGTAATGCTCCCTCCTTGGGGGGCTTCAGTCCATGAAATCCACTCCAGCATTTGCAAGTTCCAGTTGTGAAATAGGCTGTGCACATTCTATATTTGGTAGCTCACAAGTGCTCTTTCAGTTGGTCCTGGAGTGATGAAAGGACAGGAGTCAGGAATTCAGCTCAAGCAAGTCTCACAGGGAGCAGGCTGGGGCTTGGAGCTCATTCCTCACTGTGCAGGTCTTACAGGGCACCAAAGCATTGCAGTGGCTGCTGAGAGGGGACAGTGATCACAGGACTACACAAGATGCTTTTGAAAATTAAAGATGGTGCCGCAGCATTAGCTGTCCAGGAGTATGAAATGAGGCATTAAACCAGCTTTCCTCTTCCTATGATGAAATGTTTGAACTTGGGTACAATCCCTGCAAAATTAATGACAAGGATTCCATTGATCCAGGTGCACAATCCTCACAGTCCCAGTGAGGCTGGGACAGTACAAACTGCACCATGTCATCAAACTCTTGTGACCTTCTGGGTTCAATTGATGGCCACAGTGCCCAGCAGAAACAGATGGAAGGCTCAGGCTGGGGCTCCCAAGGACCCTCTGACATACTTGCAAGGCTGGCTGATTGCTCCATCTCTTGCTCAAGCTTCCCGTCCAAGTTTATTACAGCTTCTTCGAAGGCAGTAAACATTACATTCTATATTAGGCTGTCCTTGCCTTGAATTCATATACAATTTAAATGCTTTAACTTGGATGTTTGCACCAACTCAGCACTAGTTTGAATCACTCCTGCCACAGATGAGGTGTCAAGGCACAGCCCCAGGGAGCACCTTCTGAGGCAGCCACTGCTGCGGGCACACGGGTCTTCCAGGGGGCAGCAAACAGTGCAAACTTCAGAGGCAAGGGAGTTTCACAGAATGGCTGAGGCTGGACCTCTGGAGATCATCTGGTCCCACTCCCTGCTCCAGCAGGGTCATCTTAAGAAGGCCCAGGACTGTGTCCATGCAGCTTTTGAGTATCTCCAGGGATGGAGACTCTACAACCTGTCCCAGCATCAGTCACCCTCACTTGGGTGTTTCCTGATGCTCAGATGGAACCTCTGTACTTCAGTATGTGCCCTTTGTCTCTTTTCCTGTTTGTTGCTGATTCTTTTTGCACTGACCTGATGTCTTGGGTTGGATTCTGAAGCCTGGAGCTGTATTGTGCTGATTGCAAAGGCAATTCCTCTCCATAATATAAAACTCACAGAATTGTTCAGTTTGGAAAAGACCTTTAAGTCCAACCATGACCCAGAACTGCTAAGTCCACCACTAAGTCATGTCTCTGTAAAACACATACTTTAAATCCCTCCAGCGAGGTGACTCAACCATTTCCCTGAGCAGCTCGTTCCAAGGCTTGGCCTCCTTTTGGTGAAGAAATTTTCCAAATACCCAATCTAAACCCCCGTCAGTGCAACTTAAGGCCATTTCCTCTTGTCCTAGTGCTATATTAAGCCAACACCTGACTCTGCTCCCATGGCACTGCACTTACAAACATATAATATTATTGACAGACCTCTTTCCAATAGGATTTTCTTTCCATTTTATAGCAAGATTGCAATAAAATCTACACTCATGTTACTGCCCTTCATCCTGCAACAGCTTGCTCACTGCAGTAAACTTCACTCAGTGATAAATGCGAGAACAAACTCACACAGATATGGAGAACTCTGTGCACAAACCTTCCAGGCCTGGCTTTAAGCCTTTTTTTTTCTCCATGTAGTTTACAGTCAGGAACACGAACAAATACCTGAGAGAGAGAGGGAGTGGAGCAGGGTGCCTGTGACCAGCAGGCCCTGTGCTGCTGAGGTTAAGCAGGCTGTGGAGGAGAAGAGATTAGAAATGTCCCATCCATGCCCCTGGTTCCTCCTTCCCAGCATAACTGCAGCTCACTTCAGACCCTGCCTGGAGTGTCAGCTGGCATTTTCTTGGCTTCCCAGAAGCAGTCGCTGCCATTCAGCACCACTGTTTTTCATTTAAATTCTGTTCCCTTGGGAAACTGCTCCACTACATCAGCATGGCAGGAAGGACTCCCACTCCCAATCCTGGTGCCCACAGAGCTCATTCACAAAATCCCACTGTTGCTACTCCTGCTCGTACACCTTTTTCTCAAAGGATCAACAGCAGCTTTTCTGTGCTGGGCCCTCCATCCATTCTGGTCATGGAAACACACGTGGAGCTTTTCATTAATATCTAATTACAGATGACAGTAGCAACATCAGGGACCTCTGTAAGAGTTGCTACTCCTGTACAAAGTAAAAATACAACTGGGATCCTCATGGAGTAACTTCATAACTGCTCCACTCCTCATGTTTCTGGAGAAGGGGAGGGTCACCAGTAACTCTCCCCCTTGAACACAGAATGCCTTTCCTACAGTGCCATCAACAGAGTTTCCAAGGGAGACAAAACAATTCTTATTTCCCCTCTTACTGTCATTTTTTAAATTACTGAATTCTGCAGCATTCGATGGATTACTATTCACAAACACGTACCTGCTCCTCCGGCAGAACAAATCGAGTAATTTTTGTTTCTGCTTGAGCCTTCGGCATGCAGACAAAAACATTTTTTATTCATCAGTGGTAAAAGGCTACAGCCATTTGACTTTAAACACAGACATGCTTCTGGGCTCTCTTCCAGGAAGTCTGTGTCACCCAGGCTTTAGATCGATATGTTTGTCTGCAAAGTCACCCTTTTGATCTGTAATTTTTCATTTTGACACAAGAAATGCCTTTTGGTCAAACTTCAGCAGTCCATTAAATTCCAGCCATAATGGGAACGGGAATCACATTGCTGTAGCCATGTGAAGATTTCCACAGTTTGGGGTTTATTTACTCATGGGTTAATTTACTCTGCCATCTATTTGGGACCCGGACAATACTGCCTGTACTGTTCTCCTGCCTCCTCCCTGGTTTGTCGGTGGTCTCACCAGGGGTCACAGCTTTACAACAAGCTTTGTGCACGAGGTGTCCAGTCTGCAGGAAATGTTATCGCAGTTCCATCCTGCAGGCACTGAGCAGCCTCCCAGCCTGGCCCAGTTGTTCACTGTGTACAAAGGGGTTCCTGGCCACCAGGGCAGCCCCCCGTGGGCTCTGCCCAGCTGGCTCAGCCTGGTCACCCCTGGCACACCACGCTCTGTTTACACAACTCAGCACAGTCTTTTTCTTTCCAAGTTCAAGGTTTCAGGGCTTGGATGGCAGCCCTTTTGTCCCTCTCTCTCTCTCTGTTTTTGATTTTTTTAAGGTCTCAGCCATTTTGGGATAACCCCAAAATCAAGAGGGGTGGGAAATCAACCCAAAACATTATTAGTGGGAGAAGAAGGACTGTCCAGCCTTTGGGACAATCCCCCTCCCTGGCTGCACACAGCAAGGTCCGAGCAAGGCTTTTGAGTGATCTCACTGCTATTTCTGACCCAGACACAGCTCCTCCAGTGTTCCCAACACACTGGTTTTTAGTTGCTGAAGTCTGACCCTAGGGAGGATGCAACAGAGGCTCAGGAGAGTTGCAAAGCACTGAAAATGTTATTATAGCTTGAACAAAGAACATTATGCTTTCAGGCCCCATTAACATCTTACCTTTCAAAAGCAAACATTTTCTGTGAGCCTCTCAAAAATACATAAAAAAACATTATTCAGAAATACTATTGTTATAATTGGTTCATTTTTACACTTATTTTAAGGAGTCACAAAGAACTCTTGATTCTGAATAACTGGTTTGTCAAGCCAGAAAGATCAGGGAATTCTGTACCTATATATGGCCAAGATTTTCAGCAGTAACACAACTTCTAAGTACATTAATTGTAGTGTGTTTGTACTGGATAATTAAAAGGGGCCTCATTTTAATCCTCATTTCATAGAGGTGTCATATTCAGAGGGAGGCTGCTCCGCATTTTCTGGAATGAAGTCAAAGATCTTAAAGCAACTCAAATGGGCCACCTAAAAATTTTTTATGCTTTTAGTCAGGACTTGTGTCCAAAACAAACAGCTCTTGCTCACTCACCAAAAAACCCCAAACCAAACCCATCTCCAGCACAGCTACAATCAGATCATAAGCACCTTGATTAAAGTTCATTGGCACTTCAGGACTTTAACTATTAAATTAAAGCCCAAATCAATTTATTGCCTGAGTAGGGGGGCAGGAATTGGGGAGGTGAGAGAACTCATGATCTGGCTCAACACAACCCTGCTTTGAAGACATGAGCAGGATGGCACACACAGAACTGCGTGTTCCCGGACAGAAAGGAGCCGGGCAGGTGAGCCTGTCCCAGGACTCAAGATGCACAACAGCAACCCTGATCCTGCGGGTCCCTTCCCAGGAGCTCAGCACAGAGCCTGGGAAAGACCTTTCTCACAGATACTCGGGAGCTGAAAGCAAATATTCCAGTTCTGCAGAGACTGAAGTTAGGCAACTGGTAAGCTGCCTGGATGTCTTATGGCCACAGAGAACAGCAATGCCAGAGCTTTATTGAAATACCTGGTTTTTAGTCCTGGGTTCATGGCACATGTTTGGGCAGGACTGAACTGCTTGAATTTACCAGACGGGAAGCCTGGTTCAGGGAGGATGTTGCTTTCACAATTGCTTTCAAACCCACAGAACTCTGAAATGCTCTGCAAAATCTGCAAGATGGCTTTTGAATAATTAGAAACACTTTGGTCTGACATTCTGATGTGAGGCACTGTAGAATACTAAAAGAAAAAGTCAAAATAGGGTGTTTCAAAGCTGGAACTTCCGCCCAACAGAGGTGACAGCGTGTTGACAGCACTGCACTTTGCAAATAAAATAGTGTCTACATTTTTCTAAACAAGTTCTGTAAACTGGCATTTCCTGATTTTATATCAAAATGTACTATTGCTTGGGTTTGGTTGTTGTTTTTTTTTTTGCGGCTTGTTAATAACAGACTGTACAACCATTTGGTACAGACCTCCTTGAACACCTTACACACACACACACACACGTTTCCAGTCCCTACTGAGAAAGACAAACAGCCTCCTGCCCAGTCAGGCCCAGTGGCTCATGAAGCAGCAAACCCAGTTTTTTCTAAGCATCAAAGGAAGCAGCTGGTTCTTTGAAAGAGGCTCCTCCACTCTCCCCAGATATGTGGCTATTGTGATTTTGCAATGCAATTACGCTGTTCTTTACATATTTTAAGCTGTCTGGGAGCAGCAGTAACCAAAGTGATGTTATGCAGAGGCAGCAGAAATGCCCTCACACATGTGTAAAGCTTCGCACACACTGGTGTGTCAAGAACCAAACGATCCAAGTCAATTCTGGTGTAAATGGTACAATTTCACTGAAGGGGTGGTCAAGGCTGCCCTAGGAAGTGCTGGAATCACTATCCCCGAAAGGGTTAAAGAACTGTGTGGATGTGGCACCTGAGGACACGGTTTAATGATGAAGGATTGGACTCAATGACCGTAGAGGGCTTGTCCAACCCAACCGGCTCCAGGATTCTCAGCTTTCCACGGCCGTTTATTCCAGGATTCGACCTCTGTGCCATTCAAGGACTCCCGGTGTGAGAACCACATCAAACCCAGCACCGAAGGATAAGGGACCGGCCACAGGAGTTCCTCAGTCCGAGCGCGCCCCACACTTCCCCGGCGGCAGCACAGCGCAAACACCGGTTTCATTTTAACACTGAGCTACTGCCTTCGGGACATCTGGGAAGTGTCCCCTGCAAGGGTCCCGCGGTGCCGGGGGACACCGGGGCTGCGGCTCCCGGGGGTTCACGCCCGGCGTTGGAGCCCGCGGGCAGCGCCGATGCCACCCGTGCGCTGCCCCCGCGGNGCGGGCGGGACGTGCCCGCACATCGTGCCCGCACATCGTGCCCCGCCTGCGGACACCGGCCCCCTGAAAAAAACCCTTCCCGCTGCCGCCACCCGCAGCGCCGCTGCTCCCGCGCCGCGGAATTACCGGCGGAGGTTCGCTTTCCTCTGCCCGCCGTGTTTCCTCAGGACGGAGTGACGCGGTGCGTCGCTGCAGGAACACGGAGCTGGCCCGAGAATCGAAGAGCGGCTGTTCGGTGCCGGGCTCACACCTCGCCGGCGCCCGGCACTTGCTCCCGGGGCGGGCGGTCGGGAGGAGCCGAGCGGCACCATCCCGGTGGGACACGGAGGGATGGCGGGGGCGGCCCCCGCACGGTGCAGCACACGCAGCCTCCCGTCTCTCCCTGGGAGCCAAGCGGCGGCGTTTCCACACTCTCTCTTGGGACAGTATCAGGCGATTTAATGTGGTCTGTGTCAGGAAGTGTTTCCTGATATTCAAACTGAATTTTCACGTTTTGCTTCAATCCCATTACCTTCTGTTTACATAGTCAAGTCATAAGAGCATAAATCATAAATACAATACTGCATTACTAATATTTCCTCCTTTGGGTTTCCAGCTACCAAGTATTTAGTCTAATGGCTAACGCTTGGTTAAAACCCAAGAAATGAATCAGCTCTCATTTTTATCACCACTAGCTGAGGGTTTTGGTTGTGGTTTTGAACCATTATTTGGCTTTGCACTGGAATTTTTCATTTTGGCTTGTTGTTTTCAACCAGTGCTGGGCAGCAGAAAGTAGTTTGCGTTTTTTTTAACTTACATATTCCTCCTGAAAAACACAAACCAAACTAAGCAAACAGAGAGGAAAAAATCCAGGCACAGTTAGAACCTACTGCCAATCTGACATAATAGAATCTCTATTTTTAGTTTATATATATTATGAATTTGTAACCAGGCCTCCCTGTCTGTCGAATCAGATCTGAGTTGCACAACCTTTGTTACAGGAATGCATCCTGTGTTTGCAGTGTTCTCCTTGCTCAAACAAACCAACCACGTGAGGTCTGAGCAGCTCATTCCAAAGAGCAGCAGTTGCTTTCCTGAGGATCCCATTTTTAGGTGTTAATACAAATCCTGTACTGAATCTATCCACGCCTGTCTCTGCTGATGGAGTTGATTTTTCTGAGGCTACAGTCGCTAGGGAAGTCAGCATCCCAGCGATGCCAGAGGCTGGAAACAGCAGGATGGCAGGAGCTGGTGGGGTTGCAGAACTTGCAGCTGTTTTTCAACCACGTCCTGTACCCTGGACTTTGCATTTCAGGTGGTGAGTGTTTAACCACATCCCTCTGCACGGGGCAGTGCTGGCAGTGCTCCTCCTGCCTCCCCTGCTCTGGCAGGGTGATGGGAAGAGCCCGGCTGTTTTCTGCTGCACCCACGGCCCAGCCTTGCTGCTCCCCAGCACAGGGGGGCTTCAGGGCTGCACCTGCAATTCCACATTTACACAGGGTTTCCATGAATGCAAGCGAACTCCTCTACTCCTTTTCTTCAGAGCACCCCCCAATTCACTGCTCTGCACAGCACAGCTCAGCTCCTCAGTCTACCCTTCAAGAGGCTGAAGGACAGGCTTGGTTGGGAGTTATTTCTCTGTCGTGCAGGACAAGTGCTCAGACACTCCAGGATTTTTGAAGGGCTGAGAGCAGCTCTGCATGGTAACCATTCATATTTTATAAACCTGATCACGTAAAGAAAAGCCGCGGGGTGACCAAAAGAGACAATGTTTCATAAAACACAAGCAGCAATTTGCTCTGGTACCGGAGGGAGCGTGAGCACAGCCGTTCAGCAGCCGAGTTCCATCTCCCTCAGCTGGTGCCAGAGCCCAGCTCCTGCCTTTTCAGAAACAGCCTGTGAGTCATAACCCCTGTTACACACTATTGCCTCAAAATACCAACTGCCTTGTCAGTCAGTGAGCTGAGGCACAAAGACCTCCGTGTGAGGGAAAATAAGCACCGTGCCAGAGGATGTGCTGACATATTATCATTGCAAAGCTGTGTTAAAACCACCACTAACTCAAATAGTTATGGTTATACATCTGAGACAGTCTTCAATTTACTGCTCATATGCTCTCACCTCTTTTTTGCATCCAAAAAGCAGTTGGCTCCAAGGACAAGTTTCACCCTGAGTTACACAAACTAGGAGAGTCCCTGCTGCATTGCGTGGGGCAAAAGACATGTAGAGGGGGGTGATACATCCCAGATCCCAGCCTGCCATCAGAGATTCAGGAAAACATTGGAACATGTGCTATCAAGGCTATCAAGAACAGTGAACAGAGCAAAGGGAAAGCACTGAAGTCATGGCTCTGAGGCTGCTGTGCCAAACAAAACCTGTCAGCCAAAACAACTTGAGGAGATCAGAGCCTCCTGCCAGACTACAGGAGTTGGACAATGTCCTCACTCACATGAGATGTATTTCCTCTTTGTAACATCTCTCCTTGTCACTGTCCGAGTTCTCCAGAGTCAGAACTTCTGCAATCTGATTTCCTACTCTGCTGCTGCCTCATTTAACCTGTCTGCCTTCAAACCCTCTTTCCCTCCTCCCAAAAGATAAGAGCATGGTAACAATCACCTCCCAGGAGTTCTGAGCTTTAATTCTTGGCTGTAAAATGACCCGAGGTTCTCTGCTCTCCCCAGCTCAGTCAGAACAGTGTAATTTGTTAGGAACTGTTATGGACTTTGTGATACATAGCACTAGTGATTTGCTTTTCCACTGTGTCTCCCTTGCATACCAGTGAGAAACCGATCTGGAATTAGGTCACTAGTACACCATGGTAGCCTGAGGTGCTGAGATTTGGGAACAAAACTGCTTTGGTGAAGTAGTTCAGTATATAGAGTAGGGAGTTTTCTTTGAGCCTGCTGTTATAAATCTGAATATCCAACATATCATTGCTGGGAGAAATCTGGGAATGGGAAAGCCCGAGGAGATAAAACACAGGTATGTTGCTCCATGGATTATTTATACAGTATCTTTGCTCTGATTCCCCAAATACCTGCACCCACTGTGAGAAAAGCTGCCCCACAGCCACGTGGGGTGATACTGTGAAAGACATACACCAGGTTTAGAGACTTCTGACAGCCACATGAAAGGTATTTGGTACATTATGATCACTTAAAGATCATCAGAATGTTTTATAAGGAAAAAAAATGCCCTGAAAGGTCTGAACTGATCACTTAAGTATTTTCAAAATTCCCTTTTCCCTTCTCTCATGCTCCAAGCCCAGCTGGAGGCAGAGATTTTACCACCTTAGGCTCCATTTTGTATTTTAGATACATACTATGCTCCAGGCTTGGTTCCCTGGCTTTACCATCTTCCAAACAGGTGAAAAATGGTGACTTTTTTTCCATCAAGGGCATAAGCAACACCTGATGAAGCAGCAGGCTGGGGGTGGGAGCAGCAGATTTTCAGGAGCCAAACTTCAAACCCAGAAAACCCCCTGTGGAAACACATCCCTGAGCCACCTGCAGTAGGGTGCCGAGTGTCCCCACCTTTCATGTGGGAGTCCAGGGGGGTCGATTCCTGCCAGGGAGGCAGTGGTGCCATTTAAGAGTTGGACTCGATGATCCTTGTGGGTCCCTTCCAGCTCAGAATACTCTGTGAATTATGTGAACCTGGCAGCTACCTCACTGTGGGCTTTGCTGCACGGCGCTGCTTGAGGACATGCTTTGCACCTGGAATTTCCCAATACATAACAAAAAGGCCCCATTTTTCCCAAGTAAGAATCACCTCTCCAGGCTGGCTGTGCCTGCCCCTCTGTCTGCAGCATTTTCCCAAAGCCAAGGGTCGCTCTTCTGGGTGATGGTGCCCCCCCAGACCAGGCTGGACCAGCTGTCCCTGAGGTGACAGTGCCCACAGCACCCTCCCCTCACTCCACCAACTCCTGCCAAAAACAGCCTTGAACTTAAACCGCTTCTCACTTGTTATTTTTTACTCTAGTAGTTAAAGCCCAGCGAGGAGGCCAGTGGGGCTGGCAGCTCAAACGGAATATTAAAAAAAAATTACCTCAGTGTTGCTTGAGGGGTCTCGGCCGTGTCCTCCACCATCGACCTCCTGCTCCGCCAGGGACGGGGCCTGGCCGAGCTCACACCAGGCTGAGGGAGCTCCTTTGGTCTCCACACACGACACCAGCAATGAGTTCCCAGCTCCCAGCCGGGGTCCTCAGGTGTCCCAGCACCGCTCTGAGCCCTCACAGACAATCCTTGCTGTCCTGCTCCCAGGATGGTCCTTCCAGACACACCCGGGGGTCTCAGCCTCTCCCAGGGGCTGGTTGGGGCAGTTTCCCTCAGGCGTCTCCTGGCACAGGTGCCTTCAATTACCGGTGAACCTCCCCCCAGCACACCCCTGGGGTGGGCACTGCTGGCCATGTGAGGTGGGACCAGGTCCCCCCCAGGATGGGACTTGTGCCTGTGCCCTCCCAACAGCTCACCGCCCCTCAAGGAAGGAGTCACAGCACGGGCTCATTAACCACACGGGTCAGTCAGTAATTATATTTAAGTGAGATTAAAAAGCTGGCTCCAAACCCTGCCAACAGCTCACAGCTGGGGTCGCCATCAATTGAGACGGGGAGCGCTGTGGGCGCAGAGATTAACGGGTCACTCCCATGCAAAGCTTTGGTCTTACATCCCCCACACAGCTCTTGGAAATGTAACAGAGTCGTGGCTGCCAGGTAAGGCACGTACTGAGCGAGCCCCTTCCCTACTGCCATCCATGTAACTCGGCCACATTTAAGGAAGCCGGTGTTTGGGCAGGTGTAATCCTCCTCTCAATGAAGCACAGAAATACAGGTGGACCAGGAAGGAAGGCAGGCAAGGAGGGACACCAAAGCAGTCACCCATCACAGACAACGTGTTAGTCATGCAGGGAAAGCAAATAATTTATTTACACATCTGATTGTACATTACAGCTACCTGAAGGGTCCACATCAGCAAGGACAGCTTTATTGTCCCCAGAAAGTATTTCAAGAAAATACAGAGAAAATAGGGTAATGGCACATCGCAACAGTACTGACATCACTTGACTGGTGGTGTAAATTACAGAATGAGATTAAAAATAGGCATATGCCACTTTTGCTGGCTGCTTTTTATCAGTAACAATGGAGGAAGTGGACTCTGCTCATTTTCGTACCAAGCAGCCTTTGGAGCAAAAAATAAAACTACCTCCTTGCTTCTGAGGCAGCTTTTTATTCTCTCAAATGGGTTCCAAATTCAGTCAAAAAACTTCTTCTCCATGACACAGCAGACCATATTTCATACATCAAAACCTAGTGTTTTGGAATATTATGGGATACTAATGATTTCTTCCTTGTGACTTACCACAACTCGCTATCTCACTGTGTCCAGGGGCTGATGAGTGGGGTATTGATAAACACAAGGTGTGAGAGAGGAACAATTCAAGCATCTGACCAGGAGGGGGTCAACACTCCAGAAATGAAACCATCAGCTGGAGAAGGGGCTGGAGGGAGGGAAGGACACTTCTAGGACCAGGTCCCTGGCTGCCAGAACTACAGATGACCAGTCTCACAACACTCCTGCTGCAGGAGGGTGCTGTGCTACAAACCCCCAGGGAAACAGTTTATTCTGCATTTGCCAAAACGTGAAAAGTGAGACACACGATTTCTCACATCTCCAGTCATGCAGATCCAGGGCCTGTCCTCAGGAAATGCTGCCACAGAAGCCAGGGAGAGAACAGAAGGAATAACCTAAAGCCTTTCAGGCACTCCAAGACAGTACCTACAAATTGGTAATGCTGTTTCTCTTTCCATTTCCATGGGCAAAATAAACCACTTGTCCAATCCCACAAAAATAATGCCAGAACTGAAGTTAACCTGAAATGGGCAACATGTTCAAATGAGGTTTTTGGTCTGGTGTCCATTTCAAGTAAAAAAAAAAGAAGTAAATTGGCTTTAATTGAAATAAAAACTATAATTGCCAAGTCCGGACCATCACATTTAGTGAAATGTTTTATTATTTTGAATTAACTGATGCCAACAAGTGGATAAAATTGGTCTCATAACGGATTAGAACAATAAATCTGTGGAGTGTGTGTGTGTAACATTGCCTTACAAAAGAGACCAGCCATCTGACACAACATTTCTAAAAGAAGACAAAGAACTGCTAATTATGTTAAATTTCATTTGCTACGTAATTTAGACCATGACCTAGTGCTTCTAAAAAAACCTGTACAAAATGAGTATTTTTTACATCTCAGAGGCACATGAATACAAATCTGATTTTATATATACACATGTACAAGAAACCAATGATCAAATGAAAGCAGTGTGTATAAAAAGTGCCCAAAATACATGATAATGTGAATATAAAATGTATCCTCACAACAGAGAAGTAAAAGGCACACGTACTAAAATATGTAACCATGCAAAATCCATGAGTAGTCTGTGCAACAAAGAAAAACAAATGGCTCTCACAACTGATTTTACAGTAATTCTCAAAATGTCTCAGTATTTAAACATACATCAGTGCAACATTTACTGCCCTGTAGCAAGTTCACACGATAGGAAATTCTTGGTTTCCCTTCTGGTGTCCTTTCTGCAAAGCCAGAACTATTCAGCTACAGAAAAGGTACTAAATAAAGCAGGGCTGATGTTGGGTAGTGTAAGATCCCTGTGTGGAGGAGTAACTCCCTCTGCACACTGACCATGTGTCCCCCAGAGGACTCACTGGCCCCTCTCTGGGCACAGCAGCTCCGAGGGGTTTGCCAGGGTCACTGTCACTGCTGAGCACAGGGATGTGAAAGCTCCAGTTCACATGTCACAGCTGCACCACTAACACCCAAATCCCTGGGTAGGTGTCCAAACCACACCATAGAAGCCCACGTTCGTTACTGAATGTTTTCATTAGGTTTAAAGTTTGAGCAATCTCTCTCTAATTGTATGTTTGAACAGGTGAAGAAAAGCCAGGAAGCCAAACCTCGAGGTACCCAGAACACCACGTAGCACTGTCAGCTGGCTCCACACTGTGGCAAACCCTGGTACCGTGGCTGTGGCTGCAGAAAACATCCTGTGCCGTTCCCTGTGAGATGTGCCTGCCAGGCTCAGCTGCAGGGCTGTGCCTCTCAGGGTGCAATGGGACACCTGTACAGAATCCAGGCACATCCCAGTGATCCCTTACCTGCATCACCTTCACGCTTCTCACCTCACCTGCCTGCAGACCATTAAAATCAGCTACAACGTTTTGTCATCTGCATGGGGCACAACCAGGTTTTGTGACCACACAAAAGGCAAGGACAGGACTGGCCTGGTGTAGAGACAGAGCTGAAATTCTTGTCTCAGCAGCTAAAGCCATCCTGAAGCCAAGAATATAGAGTTTGTCCCTCCCATCTGCTCAAAATGCTGACACTCTGACAGAGGACACAGTGCTGGGGACAAGAACGAGAGTGGAAATGTCAACAAATACTGGGGAAGAATCCCAGAACGAAACAACTCTTGCACATCAGAGCAACTCCCAGGGCACTATGCAGGATGACAGGATTCAGAACCACCACCTACTGTAATCCTTCTCAGACTCTAAACGTACATAGAGAGTTTCCTTAAACAGAAACCCACACATGCTCCAAAAGCAAAAACTGTTCCGAGGATCAATATTCTGAATTCAAAAATACGTACTGCGAAAAAAACCCTCCAAGGATGATGCATTGGACTGAAATGTCAGCTACTGTGGAACTGTATCCTTTAAAACCAACCAGCTGGGTTACATCACCTGTCATGACTTCTTGACAGTTTCTTGAGAAACAAATGACTTGACGAGAATATAAGCTTTGCTACTCACACCAGGAACTGCTCAGTTAAAGTTTGAGTCAAGTTTTCACTTAAATCAATACAGCCAAGCCACTGATTTGGCAAGTGTTTCATCAGCTGCTACTTCCTTCCTTCCTTGGAAGAAATCCCTCAGACCACACCATACAGTATTTGTTTTAAGAGAAAACCACTGTATATTCACTGTCATTAAAGAAGGGGAAAAAGTATTCTTTTATTTGTAAATTCTAGCTCTTAAGACTCATCACATGTCACCAGCACGACGATGCAAAGCCCACTGAGCAGTGCCTGGTGTAGCAGACTACAATGTGTGTTTATGTATCAGCTTCCAAGCTCTCATTTACAAACCAGATCAGGGAGCCTAAATACTGCAGGTCTAGATCCCTTCTGGAGAGCAGTGCAGTCCCACCAAAGAGCAAAATATTGGTTGATGTGCCTATCTTTGAGAATTAATAATCCTGTGCTCAACTCCCTACAGAGCTGGCTGAGAAACATCTGAATTTCTCCCAGAGACCATGAAAGGAAAGTTGGCAGCAAAAGTGCATTGGATGAGGGGTTTTTTTTTTGAGACTTGCTATTAATTTTCATATTAAAAATTCCTTTAAAATAGGTTACAGTTAACAGATGGTTACAGTTTGTCACTGTTGTGCTTCAAAATGACAAATTCTCAAACAGCTTGAGTCTTTAATAGAAGTTATTCAAAAAGCTGAATGTCCAAGCAGTTTTGAACCAGCATCACCCTCTGAAATCAGAAGTGGGCAGCAGCTGAAGACTGAAGTCTGGAGGGAAGCAGCCAATACCAGAAAAATCTTGACAAACTACATTTCAGCTACTTTTAAGTGCAAGCTTTGAAAGAGGTCATTTTTCTGCAGTACCTTGTGTGTGGGACTACCCTGACCAAGGGCAGCTTTCAGCCAGAAGTCTGTCATTTTTTTCACAGTGCAGAAATACCTGCAGTGCTTTTCAACTGGTTTGACCAGAATACCACTTTTTTTTTTTTTTTTTGGTAGAATCTAAGATTGAATAGATTAAGGAACAGACCAAGATACAGAACCTGGGATTGTGTTTGCATCCCCAGGGGTTAAATGAGAAGCACAGGTTTGACACAGGAATCTTTGCTGCATTTGTGTATTGCAAGAACAAGGTGATACCACATTTCTGTGTTTGAAGTCATTTACCCAGGAAAGTGAGGCCCCTGTTCCACCAACAGTAACACTGACAGAACTTGTTGACTGTATTTCTCCAGCTGCCCTGAGAGCACAAAGGGAGCCCAGAGCAAAGAAGGAAGAGAATAGACACTAGTGCTTCTCTATCTGCCCCATGTCCCTCTGTTCTGCCGGTGTCTGACACCTGATCAACACAAGTCATCTCTGCCATGTCACTATCAGGTTACTCTTCTCACTGCCCCAGTGACCCATCAAGAGATCCCTTATTACCAAGCTACCCACATCTCATAAAACTGACTTCTTTTCTGGGATAGAGGGGCTCTCCAGGGCTTGACGAGACAATTAGCCTACTATCTGTAGTTACTGTAGGAATGCAAGTGCTAATTATTATTTTTAGAGGAGGATACCTTAGAGGAAAATATATCTGCCAGTTAAATGCCTTTCCCACCTCCAACTTAAATTGTTTGTCATAGTAAGGATCTGGATGTGACCAGTACCAGACAGCAGTACCACCCCGAGGGCCCCACAGGAGCACAGGATAATTCCTTTACACAATAAAACAAAGCTACCAACACCACCAACATGGTGGTAAGACATCTCTTCAAATGCAGACATTGCAGCAAGGAATTGCTTCTAAATACTAACACACTTGAGTACTGAGCTCAACAAGAAGTCTTGAAAGCTTTCAGAAAATCCTTTCAGGATTTCAGCCAGACTGTGACTACTGGTCATTACTAGTTGACTATTCACCTCTTACATATAAATTACCTGCACAAACACTGGGCTATCACTACAGTCATGTCTTCCTCTGTTAGTGTCCATGGGCTTTGTGGTCCCAGTGAAGTAAGTCAGGCTCTGCTTTCAGTGCAATAGTCCTCAACAATTGCACTTGTTCCACCCTAGTGGGAATGGGGTTTAGATTATTACAATTTTGAAGCCAAGCCTAGTTTACCTACAACTAATTAGGGGAAAACATTCAGTCTAAGCCGCAACAGCTTCACTCATATTTAAATATCCACTGCACGAGAGCAGGGCAGCAGTGTAACTTCCCAAACACAGTCAGCTCCAGAAGCAGGGCTGCTGGATCACCCAGCCCTGGTTGTCACAGCAGGTCAGCAACAGCCACCTGATGATGTGGAAAAGTCCTCTGTGGTCTTTTAAAGTCCCTGGCACAACTCCCAGACAGCACCAGGCAGAGGGAAATGGCATTACTAAAGCACAGGTGAGGAGTCCTGCAGGCAGGCAGCACCAAGCAGCTGAACTCTTCCTCTCCTACCTTCTGGGCAGCACAGCCAGAACCAGCAGCAGAAAGGTGGATGTGTGGGGTTTCCATGGTGTTCCACCTGCTTTTCCCCAAAGAGAAGCTGCTGCAGTGTAGCACAGGACGTGTTACACCAGTCCCAGGTGGCACAGGAACCTGTGGTCTTTAAATCCCTTCCTCCAGATTGCCCTAGAGCCTCAGGTTTTGTTTGAGGCAGACTGTACCACTTCTCCTGCTGACACCTCTGTGTGCTGGGGTGTTGTGTCCCACTGTCATTCCTCTGGTCCCTCTCTCTTTCCAGTTACTTTACACCTGCCTAATGCAGATACACAGAAACAAACCGTTTTTATTTTCTTGCCTTCAAGAAAGCCTGATTTCAGCACATCCCCTGCTTCCCATCACTCCAGTAACACGTCACTGAAGGCAAGAGCACAGAGATTGCAGAAAAATATATATATATTTACATCCATAACTGAATACAGTTGTATGTATTCAAATTCAGGAAAAATGCATCACATATACACACCAAGATACACCGAGAGAACACTAGGGGTGAGACACTGCCAACAGCAAGAAATACACAGAAAAGCACAGTCACTGCTACTGTAACATTCTTCTGGGGAGTGTGTTCAGTAGAGGAAACATCTCTATGCACTGGGGAAAGCCAGATACTCGGGCCTATTTTTCTGTGCCAGTTGGTGTGAATCAAAACTTTAACTTTTAAAGTGAAACTTTGACTTTTTAAAAAAGTGCATGGAATAAAATTCCTTTTTAGCATTTAACTACCCCAACAATTCCATAAGCTACATTATCCATTAAAAAGGTCCTAGCCCTGCAGTACACAGATCCAGCTGTGGAGAACACAGGCACATGTTGGAGTCATACCTATTTAAGGCAGCATTTAAGCATCCACTCAACTTTAAAGCTCATGTTCTGTCCCACTCACCTCTATGAGCAGCCTCAGTACACACTTAAAGTTCAGCACCTGCACAACTGCTCCTCTCAACGAGGATGTGTTCCCTCCTCAGAGCTAGTGCTCAGTCTGGACTGGTAACTCCTGCAAGGCCAAGCTCCTTTTTCCTGCCCTGCAGGTAAAAGTCACTCCACATCTGACTGCTCTCCACTGCTGTGTCAGGAACCAGCTGATCCCCTTCACAGCCTGCCCCAAAAAATGTCAAAGCAGTGCAGTTAAAGGGGTTGGGAAAGCAACTCAGCATGTGATGTCAAGGGCTGCTCCTCCTCCTCCCTTCAAGTGAAATCATGCAAATATTTTTTTTGGTAAGAACTGGAATGTGTTCCTTCAGTGAAATCTTTAAAATCAGGGTGAGGGGAAGGGGCAGGATCCCAGAATTCATCTGAAAGGCCCATGATACAAACCCCTGAAAATAGGGGAACAGATCTGAAGAGCTCTTCACCTCAATGCTACAGGGACCCCCCGGCATAGAGAACACACATGCACACAGGCTGAGGAGCAGGCGAGCTCAGAGCATCCCAAAGCAGGCGCCAAAGTGATCTCACATCAAAAGCACTTTGTGCTGACAGTGGCAAACAAGTGGATGGTGATTTTTCACAAAAAAGCAACAATTCTTCAGTATCTTCCTCTTCCCATTTACTTTGTATCTTTTCCCAAAGTTTGTTTTTTTTTGTTTCTCTTTTTGATGTGTGATTTAAGTGATAAAACTAAATCAAATAGCAGATTACACAGTCAGCACCGAGTCAGGAACTGAACCTGGGTATATCAATCGTTTTGTGGTACCCAAATTCCTGGAAGAACGAAGACAAAAATTCTTGCTCCTAAAGTTAGGGCCACATCCATATGTTTCCATTGTCTTTTTTTATACCTTTACAACTAGAGGTAGAGTCATTTTGTCCAGTATCTAAAACAGCACGATCCAGTTATATTGTTATTACATGAATGTACAGTATCCATCTGATCACAGGTATTGAAAGTGCATGGAGAAGGTCTAACCAAGCCAATCCAAGGACAAGTAACAGTGTACCAAACATCATATAAACACACCCGCACCCACACTCACACCTAGTGTATATATATATTTATAGATTCATTTACAGTATCAGAGTGTTGTTTAGATCCAGTGGCATGTGCAGAAATATCAGGCAGTTGCTGCTTTTCCTCCTCACGTTCTCTTCAGTTCTTTATTTCCAAGATGGATGGGTTGTGGTCCAGGATTGCCAAAATTATCTTGTCCATGTACTGTCGCAGTCTGTAATTTATCTCTTCCTGTTCTTTGAGGGCTTCCATGAGCTAAAACACAACATTTTTCCAAGTTACTCTTGAACTATTCTCACTAGTTTACACAACAGACTAGTGCCTGCTCAGGGATCACCAATTTCTTTTTGTGATAGATTTTCTACCTCTACCTGCTCTCTGTATCTCTGTGAGAAATAATCTCTGTTACTGCTCTTTATTACAGAAAAGGTGGTGAACAGTCACTACGAGAGTTCTTTTGGCAGGTCATTTGAAACAAATTCCCCATCTGACAATGGTAAAAGCCCAATTTGCTTTTATCTAATTAGAGATCAACAATTAAAGAGCCTTTCTTCACAGTGCTCTGGTTCAGCAAGAAACCCCAGAATGCACTTCACAGGAGCTGAGGCTGACGGGTCATTCAAGTACAGGCTGGGTAAAGGTTTGTGTCAGGAGCCCTCCTGATCCAGAAATGGGGAGCTCTGTCTGAGAGAACTCCCCACAGCAAGGGAGAAGAACTCCCTTTATGTTTAGAACATAAAGGGCAACCAATTCCTTTTGATCTCCTTCACCACTAACCTGTCTCCTTCCCTGGGAGATCCACTGACCTGACCTCATGATCTGTTCCCAAAATACTGTCACATTTCAGGCACTCTTCTCACACTCTTGAGCTCCGAGCAAAGCAGAATTTTCTGTTGTTCATTTGTCAACTTCAGATAGTTGAACCTTGACAGGTAATTACACTGAAAAGTGCATATTCTTGGATGTAGCACCTGAATAAAAAAGCACATTACCTCATCTCTTGATGCCGAATCAATTTCAGCAGCCAGTGACTGGGCCTTTGTTTGCGTTGCAAAGAGATTTTTAGCTTCGTAAAGACTGAGACTTAGAATCTGTCCATTCAGATCATCGTTCTGGTCACGAAGTTTCTGATTCTCCTATTTAAGGATGAAGAGAAATTACTTTTAAGTTTCATTAAAAAAATAAAATAATATTTCAACATCACAGGTAGCTTGGATGACATATGGGAGGCTGGAAGTTAAGAGCAACTCTCTCACCTCCAGTGCCATGTCCTCCCTGACTGAACCACAGGGCACAATTCAAATTACTGATGCAAACAAGTCCTGAACAGATCCAACATGGATCTTGTGCTTGTGTGAGGAGGAGGGGACAAAATCTAAAGGCAGTGTGCCCGGGGTGGCAGCTGTAGGCATTTTTCAAGGCAGTTCTGTGCATTTCATGTGGATCAGGAGGCCTTGGCTGCTCACCTGCTTCAGCCGCTTTATTTCATGCTCCATCTCCACTTCTCTGGTCTTGGCATTGAACTCACTCACGCTGGATGAAGAGCTTCTCCCACGCCCAGGACGTTCACATTCCAGCTTGTACAGCTGCAGGTGCTCCAGTTCCTTCCGCAGGTCTTCAATGAGCTGTGAACATGCAAGGAGGTCATGGCTCCAACACAGCCCTGCACAGCCCGCCCCACCTGCTAACAGCCACCCCTGTGCTGCACTTTGTGCTGAGACACCAGCACTCTGTGAGCCTGCCTGAGGCCAGACTCCTGCAGTACAGCCACTTGCTCTTCTGTGGAAGCACTTAACCCACTTCAGAGCTGGAAGGGGCCATCATTGCTAAGCTTCAATTCTGAGAAGTGTAATTCCCCTTGCAAAAGCAGTATGGGAAGTGTTAGGGCACGCATTAGGGGCTGCAAGGTCTCAGAGAGTTGCAAACTCAAAATAGGTTCCCATTTATTAAGTATTCTTGCAGCATTCATCACCCCATGGGCACCTCTCCCCTCGAAACACAATCCAGCAACACATCCACTGGATGGTACTCTCAGTGCTCATCCTGCCCATTCTTTTTCAGATGGGTTTCCATGCAGATAAGGGGTGATTGCCTGGCCTCTCACCCCTCTTCACACCCACCTCCTGTGTGGCTTCCCTCTCCTTGTTAAACTCCAGCCTGTTCTGCCGCAGCTTGTCCATCATTCTCTTGTACAAATCCATCTCGTCCTTCAGTCGCAGACTTGTGTCCTCCAACCTGTCTGACATGCGTTGCCTTTCCTGGAATAAATGGGGAACTTCAGACAACCAGCTCCCAAGTGCAGGAGATGCCCTCAGTCTTACAACATGAACCTACAGACACAGCTGGTTGTAAGCTGGCTTGTGTCTCAGGGCATTCCTGCCTCTGGATGTTCCAATTCCAGCAACAGTTTTGTTTAAGGAAGAAAAATTAAAGAAGCTGGGCTGAGCACTGTATGAGTTTGCTCTCACACACACGAAACTGCTGAGGAGTTTTGTTACCTCATCTAATCTCTCCGTTTGGGATTTCAGCCGTGTGACAGTGGTTTTCAGATCACCATTTTCTTCTTCCAGTTGCTGAACCCTGTGTTAACAACAAAAACCTTAGAGCAAATAACCCCTAAGGATGCAGACATGCAGAATAGTGTGCTCTAAAAAGTCATTTCACCTGCACTTGACAGACAGACCAAACAAGAAAATCTTTCTAATCTTTGCACTTTTTAACATGAGATTTTTTTTTTAGTTTCTTGTTTTTAGGGCCTCAAATGCCACACTGACCCTCAGATTCTTGTGCTCCTAACAGCAGGTACCTAAATAAAAATTAAGATGGAAGAAACAAATGTAGAAACAAGTGTTTGCTACAGCTGGTCACCATTTCCTCCTTGACTCCATGCCAAATATCCAGCTAAGCTGTCCACATGGGCCACGTGGATTAAAGCATTAATGTAAAGCATCCTCCAAGCTCTGGGGCATTAAGACACGCAACAGCACAGCTACTCTGCAGACCTGCCAACCTGCCACCATCTGTGCACAGCCTGCTGGAGAACAGCAAAGTAAACACGAAGGAAAGACCTTGTGCTCTGCTCTGGGTGGCACAGAGGTGTTTGTTACCTTGTATTTAGCAGCTCGATTTCAGTGCCTTTCTCTTTTTCATACTTGCTGTAAGCTTCTCTGTGTCTCTTTATCTCTTCTTCCAGGGTCTGCTCTGCTGATGTTTCTTGGTCTTTCAATAGCTCCTCCAGCTCGTGAACTCTAAGGGAACCAGATCTCATTTCAGTAACAGCTTCAAAAGCACTTTTTTAAAAAGTGTGTAAATTCACTGCCTCCACCCATTCCTTTATTTCATTCTACTTCACCATCTCTCTTGGCATTATGTCTCCCAGTATCCCTCTTGGAATTTAATCTACCTCATAAGCACAGAATTAAGTAGTATCAATTTATCTATTATCATCTACTATGTCCCAACCTTCTGCTCTTGCTAAATGCAAGAAAAGAAAACCAAGCAACCATCAGTGGTGCCCTCTCTCACAGCAGAAGAGCTTGCTCTGTATTGCTGCCCACAAATGTGTCCTGGCTTTGCTCTGACGTAAGGACACCTGGCTCTGTGCTGTTACCTGTGAACTAATTGTGTGTTCTCCTGTTTCAGTTTGCTCTTCAGGTCACCATTTGTCAGGCTGTCATTCTCCAGTTCTGTCACCTTCTTCTCTAGATACGTTACCTGGAAGGAGAAGTAGCAAAAACAGTTTGGATCTCTCTTCAGACACCCCTTCACTGTTCCCAGCTGGCATTTAGCTGTTCCACCCTCCTAAAGGAGGCATATTTCTCTGCAAAGCCAGCAGTGAAATTAAGCTGTGAAATCCTGAGTTCCTCAGCCCTTCCATCTTCCTTGAAGGTGATCAATGCACATACACCACAGAGAAGCCCTGACACAATGCCTGGATCTGCACAGCTCTTGCATTACTGCAAAGCTAAGTCACGATATCAATGGAACATCCAGGGCATTTTGAATGAGCTACTTCAGATCATGGGGACTGGGAGCAAGAGCTTCATCCACTGATGCTGGTCTCCAGCAGGATTTGGTTGGGTACATTCATCACAAGGCACACAGCTCCTCACCTTTTCAGTGATATCATTGTCACAGGAGTCTATACTGTCTCTGAACAAGTCTTCTGTGCTGCCATTGCTGCTGCTGAAGTTACTGTTGTGGAAGAGTTGTCTGCAAGATCAGAAGGATGATTATTTTGCTTGATGAGGAGGGAGGACAAAGAGTCTGGCTTCAGACTTTGAACACCCGATGTAAAATCTGTGTCATCATTTCAGGGACAATTACAACTGTTTCAGCACAAGTCTTACAAGAGACTGGTGGCTAAATGAAGTCACACTGAGCACAGTAAATGACATTAGTTCTAGGGAGTGAGTTCTTTGTTGCTTTTGATAGGATCTGCCACCAGCATTAACACAGTTTAAAAAAATACTTAAGTCTTACTCACACTATGTACTGAATTGTGTTTGCCTTATGAGAGATTTTTAAAAGGTCACCACTCCAACTAGTTGGAACAGTTAACACAGAACATTTTTGTTTTTCTGAACTGATTCTTACTCTCTTTTCCCACTGCCACTTATGGAATTGTTGCAGCTGATTCCACAAGTATTCATAGAAAAGTTGAAGACTTACCTTCCAAAAGCTGTGCTTGATATTTTCCTGTTTGGGCTACACGGATACAGAAGGAATGATATAGGAATTAAAAACTCATTTGATTCAATTTTAATTTAAACTCTAGCTGAATTGCACAATGAAACATAATATTGGCTTTTTTAGGGAAGTCAAAGGTTATTCTGTGAACAATATTCTATAACAACTTAAAAGCTGCAGTTACCAACAACGCAAAGATAAGTGAAGCCACAAATTACTGATTCATTAATAAGTCAATTTGCAAATACTGTTATATTTAGCAGAGATTTGTCAGTGTAAATCAGAGTGAAACTAACATTAGAAACACCACACAGGGACACCAAGTTAGTGATGGACATTTATTCTGGATTCCCAGTTTTTAGACTATTTCATAAAGAGTTAGTTTATCCCTCCCCGTAACGCTTCCCAGCTCAGCACAGAACTGAGGTGCTTTCCATTTTCACAGCTCTTTCTTGCAGCCAGAAACTGGCATTACCTAAAAGAAGGCCCACCCTGCAGACAGCAGCACCAGAACCAGATCACAATGTCCTGCTGCATCTCTCTGTGAGAGGATGTCACACCCCTGGGCACAGCTGTCTGCATCACTCCCTGTCATCCAGGCATCGCAGCCTCCCTCACAACATTCCCAGAGCCCTGGGGGTGATGCCCTGGGGGTGGGCAGACCTTGGCTGTGGCAGGAACATCCCTCATGGCAAGTGCCACGCTGCTGTGCCATCGAGGGAAGCAGCGTGCTCTGTCCCAAGGATCATGATGACAGGCAGGACTCACATTCAGTTTCTAGGGGGAGCTCGAATCCCACCAAATAATTCCCTTCAAAAACCCCCGGTGGGTTGGAAGCACTTTCCAAATGCTCAGCACAGGTCAGAAGTGGATGGAGAGGCAGAGACAGAAATGTAAGGAAAAAGCTGGAATTGCAGAGAACCCCAGAAATAACTTCTGTCATAGGATTCATCATTTTAGCAAGTTCCTCTGAGGGGAAAGGAAAAAAATCCCCCAGGGACCAAGTAACCTCTGCTGACCAGTAGCTTTAGGAGAGGTTTATGTAAAGCTAAATGCATTAGCTAAGGATCTGCAGATCCCTTCTTCCCACCTGGAGGAAGCAGTAGCTAACTGTAGATCTGCACTAAGCAGCAGAGTAGATCCCACTTGCTGGGAAAAATTCCTGGAAATACCACTCTCACTCTGCACCTTAAAACATGTATTTATTAATGCTGTCTGCACCCTAAGCCAGAAAAATACTCACTAGCTTATGAAGAACAGCATTTTGGTTCAGGCTAGATGTCCAAGTCTAAATTTCTTACTGTTTTGTAAGAACAACACACGTGTAAGACAGAATATAGGAAAGGAAAGGGCTCATTTTCCCTCTCCTCCTCCTACAACTGCTGGCATTTCAAGGGAGCATGGCCAAAAGCAGTGCAATAGGCTGCTTACCTGTTTGCTTTCAAGTTTTTCAGCCTGGCTTCCAAATCGTTGAGGAGATTTATCTTTTTGCAGCACTGTGAGCAGTAAACATCCAGTAACTCGCTGTTATAAACATGCCTCATTTTTCGGGGGGTTTGGCCAGCACTGTTTGCAGGAAAGGAGAGATGTTACTGGCTGTAGTAACCAACTCACAACAGCTTTTCCTCCTGACTCTGTGTCTGTGTGCCAGAATCAAAGATGAGGGACTTGAAGAATCACCTCCAACCACAGCTCATCTATCTCAGAGCTGATGTTTGAGAGCTCCAGTCTAAGGGCAAGTCTACCTGTCTGAGCTGAGGCTTTCCAGAGGATGTGCTCTGGTTTCAGTGGAAAGAACCAGTTTGGGTGACAAGAACAGCAAAAGGTATAGAGAGTCCCTTGTGATCCACATGGCAAAGGCAGCTACATTAGTATGTTCCAGCTCAGCAATGTCCTCCTCTCACCTCGCCCTTCTTCCCACTAGAGCTTGGCATGCAAACTGAAGGGTCTTTTCTCCAAGAGAAAGACAGGAAGATGAAAAACAAAGAGGTGTGGTAAGAAGTCACACAAAGCCCCTCAGATGGTAGAATGAAAGGAACTCTGGAATGAGGAGGAAGGGAGAAGTGGACGCAGGTCTGAAGAGAAGGTAACAGTAGCTCTTGGGATGATAAAGAGAAAATAAACTCTTAAATAAAAGAGAGCAATCATGGCATGAAGTGCACTGAGCCCCAGGAATGAGAATGGAAAGGGCTGCATAAACCCAAGGAAAGGGGGTGAAGGACACAAGCTGTTCTCATGAAGGGGCAGAGGAGGGTGCTGCTGGCTCTGCATGCATGACAGAGGTGGAAAGGTTGGACTGCAGAAGTGCTGGAAACAGAGGGGAGCAGGTGGGGGCTGCATGCAGAACAAAAGGATGCAGTGAGCTTGCCCTGTGTTAGCAATGAAGCACAAGATCTCCGTGTGCTATTGATCCAAGCAGACAAATCCTAGAGAAGCTTCATTCTCAGCTCTTCCCAACCCAGCTCACCCACTCCCTTCCTTGGGGAAGGACTGTAAAATCTGGAACTGACTCAGTGACAGGATGTAAGAGCTGCCGAGACTGAGGTCACATGCAAGAAACCAGTGCACTATTGTGGCATTTCTAGTTCCTAACAGACAGTAGCCACTTGCTTGTGATAACCCCCTGTCCATATGCAGCACTTCCCCTCTCAGATTAATTCTCAGAATCTGCAGTATCAGAACACTAAAGACAAACAGGTCTCCTCTAAGTCTTCTCTCCCCTGCATCAGGGCTGGTGCACAGTGCTAAGCTGGTTTCCACTGCAGCAGATCCCTTCCAATACCAGCCCTGAACTATGGAATTTATTGTCTGCAATAGAAAGAAATCTCTACGAGCAAAACATCCCAGTTATTTCAACAGAACCCAAGAGAGGTCATCAGAAACAACATATCTGCTATAGCTCTTATTATTAAATGCAGTCTGTCAACTGGAGGGCAGAAAGTGAACTCCTAATACTATTTTTAAGGGGAGTCTGTGTAACCAGTATAAACTCTGGTATGGTCACCCATGCTCAGAGAACAAAAATGAAAAATTGTTTGTTAATGAATAAGGAGCAACCTGGAAGATACAGAAGAGCCAAGGTCAGAGTAGGCGTTGGTTCTGGTCTCATCATCAGGGCATGGGCTACTGGGAGTAAAATCCACATCATCTCCTTCCCCATAGTCTTCAAACTGCTCTTCATTACTGATCAGGGAGGCGGTGGAATAAGTGGAGAGGTCAGATGCTGCAGAAGGGTTGTGAGGACTTGACCTGAAACAAGAGGTCAAAACATCTCGAAGGCCGACTTGGATAGCACCTCACCTCACCTGGATCTTCCACCTTTAGAGCTTGTCCCCTCACCTGAAGTTGTACCTGAAGCTGTACCCCCCTTGCTTTGTGCCAACAACCTGAAGTGCTAAATGCATCTGATCTGTAACCGAAGTAGTGCCTTGAAAGACAAGAGCACAGGACTCTACAAACAAACTACCTGTGAGACAGGTCTGGATCTACACAAACCATTTCACTTTGAAGTGCACATCTCATTGATCTTCAGACATCATTTCCACATGGTGATGGAGACCATTTGGGGACTTCTGCTCTGACTGCAGCCAACTCTGAATGGATGGGATACTGAAGGGAATAGTGCAAGACAGTTTCCTAGAAATCCCAATAAACTCTCTCCCACACCCTTAGAGTTCCAGCCACTCTCTTTTGCGTGGTCAGACACAAACTCCAGCTCACCACATACCAGAGAGACACCAAAGCTACTGATGTGACCTAACGGAGGCTGGGTCCCTGCCCTTCCTTCCATCATGAAAAAAGGTTCTTTTCAGAGGACATATGGACTACAAGAAAAGACTGCTCAACTACCAGAGAAATACCTAAAATAATGTCACACAGGCAGGGAGAGACAGGACCCTGTGACCACAGGGAGAGAAGGCACAGAGGTAAATAGATCAGCAGAGCCACACACCACAGGAAAGCAGCCGGCAGAGCAGTTCTGAGTACATCACATCTAATAAAACAAGTTGGCTGCAGAGGGCTCACGGTGTTCCCCTGCCCAGAGTCCAGACTGCCCTGTAGCCATGCAGTGACCTGCAGAAGCCGGTATGTGACACAGGTTTGCTCAGCTCCAGCCTCGGTAAGGCATTCACAGAGACAAGCCAGTAAATTGACATACAAGTTCTTACAAACCCATTTCTTCCCAGAGAAAACACAGATGGAAGGCCTGGAACAGACAATCCACATGAGAAGCCCTGGCATTGGCCAACACACTGCTGTCCCCACTGCAGAGCAGAATCCAGGGCCTGTGCAAAATGGACAAGGCACTGAAGGAACCTGCTGACACTCTGTGCAGATTGGGTTGAGTTTTGCACTCCCTTTGCTTCAGTGCACAATGTCTGTACCTTCAGCTCCATCAGGTGAGCCATGGGACAGCACCTCCCAGCTGTTGTTGTACAGCAGCTCAACAATATTTCCTCCAAGGTTTGAGTGTAGCTTGAGCCTCTCAACCCCCCCACAGGGAGATTCCTCTTCCCGTAATACTACACTGGTGAGCTGTAAACAGGAGATGCTCCAGTGCTCCTTTGGCAAGCATTGTTTGCACATCCCTTCCCTCCAAAAGCAATTAGTAGAAGAGGAAGCCTGCCAACGTTTCAGATGTGTGCTCTTTTGTTTCTCCCATTTTGATGAGATCCATTTATAACCTGAAACTCATTTATCTAATTCACATTAACAGAAATTAGGGCAAGTCAAGCCTGGCACACTATTAAAGGATGGAGATAGGAATACTCAGACTAGAAATAGATTAAACTTATCTACCAGGGTTCCTTGGCTGGGGGATTGGTGAGAAGCTCAAAGCATCACACTAACATCTATTCTGCAGGGCTGCTGTGCCACGGACATACTGTACATTGGTAAGTTTTGGGGATGCTGTTTGCATCTCAGTATAGTTGCATTAAGTCAGTTTGGGAAGAAGCTCCTCATAACACTTCCACCAGGACTGGAGGCCTAGGAATCACACAATCATTTGCAAAGGAGCTGCTAAAAGGAGCTGATTTTTCCTCTTTCTAACACTTTCTGGAGGAAACTTTCAGGTGTTTGGTGCTTTTTTGGGTCAGTTCGCTTTTTAAAGCTATCTCCTGTTTTCATGAAGCTTTCCAAGTGTTTTCCCAGAGATTTACCAAAGCTGAGGAGGCCTCAGAGGACACACTACCAGTACTAGTAGCACAGTTGGTCCTGCCTGACCTACCAGGAGGGTACAGGAGGCACAATTCCTCCCCCACCTCCTTCACAAGAGCCCGACTAGCCCAGCTGGGAGGAGAGACACTAATTTCCAACACAGTACAGGTAAAAGTCACTGCAAGGATGGAGCTGTGGAGAACTGGGAATGGCAGGCAAAGGAGATAAGTCTGATAAAAACTGATGAAAACTGTAATTATCTTGATAAATCTCTGAGATTGCTTGGGCAAATGGGAGAAGGGCAGAATTCAGCTGAGAAATCCAGGAGCAGGGCAGGGATAAGGCTGCACAGGGAGGCCCAGGAGAGAGAAGGAAGACTGCCTTAGCAATGAAGGAAGCTCAGGAGGCACAAATCAAGATGACAAGCCAAAAATAGGAAAGACAAGGCAGAGGCTTACAAAGCCAGCCCAGCTGAGCTCTGTCTTGTGGTACTGCATTAGCTCATTTCAAAGCAGAATTAAATCAAGTTGAGTCCTCTTCCCCCCCAATCATCTTTAACCAACACCCCCAAGTACACCTGGGAAGGGTCAAGTTAGGATTACAGAGACATTCTTGTGTTAACAGCAAACTATGGTTACACACACACATGCCAGGACATCCCATGTTAAGCACAATTTACTGCTGCACTCTAAAGGTTATGGAATATTAGAAACACAAAGAATTAACTTGGTACATGAAGTTGCAAAGCAAATCTGCAGAGCCCACATTGTCAGATGTGCAAAAGACTAAGGCAGCATTCCCCATACTGAACTGCCTTACAGGAAGTATTTGTTTTCATTCCAGCATATAAATCTTAGGGGAAACACAGATCCTAAGTTTTGGGGGATGCCAATGCAGTGATCCATTCTGGAGAGACCCAACACTCTCCCTTCAACACACAACATGTAAGTCCGGTGTGCTGTCCCAGAACATGCCAGCAGGAGCCAGGACTGAGACTATCCAAGCCACTGAGAGGACCCAGACATCCATTTCCCTGGCACTGTAAATGGATGTTAAGTTTCTAAACCCATCAGGCATCCTCAGCCTCCCACAGCACGGATTAGGCACACAAAGGCTCCTCCTTCCCTGGCACATGCCTTGGGACAAAAGCAGCACTCACTTGTCACCAGGCAGGAACAGGCCACCCAGCACTCCGTCCTTGTCCTGGCAGACGTCAGAGGCCTCGGAGCTCTGGGCACTCTCGATGGCACTGTCCATGTCAGATTCATGGTGAACCTCCTGCTGTGCCAGAGTCATCACGTCCTCATCAGGGAACAGCTCCGACTCGCTGTAGGCGCCCTCGCTGTCCAAGTAGGCACAGTCCTGGAGTTCACCACCCTGCCAAAAGAAGGACGAGGAGTCAATTCACATCATCCCTCATGGCAGTTAAGCAAATAAGGAGAATCACTGGATGCCCTGGTAAGAAAGAGTGATACTGAATAAAAAACATGAAACAAAAAGCTTGACCTGCTTTATAAAGCCAGTGTTGGCAGTAGGATGGCAACAGGTCAGGTTAGGTAACAGGTTTGACTAGATTAGATTAGGTAACAGGTGATAGGTTGGACTTGATGATCTCTATGGTCTTTTCCAACCTTACTGATTCTGTGATTCTGTGATTCCTGCAAGCCCCTAAGGTACCTTCCAAAGGGGCTCAAATACTGTCTGACACTTCTACAGGAGAGAAAGGCACAACACCCAAGGTTAAAGTAGAGTCAGTTTTGCCCTGATTTACTAATAAAATGCATTTGAAGTAATAAATATCCCCAAAGTTTTATAACAAAATGAGGCATCCTTTGAAAGAAGGTAATACATGAGTCACTTAGAGTTAGTCCTGTGATGAATTTCACAGATTAAACAAAAGCAAACCAGATAAGCCTAGTAGATTACTCTGTCTTTGAGGATGGGCAAAAACATGTGAGGTGAAAATATAGTTGGCAGGTGTAAAAATGTTTATGTTAAGTCACGGTGATAATCAAAGGTAGGGAAAAAATGGCAAAATTGTCTGTTCCTGCTTCCTGGAACCACATCTTAAGTATCAACTAAAATAAGACATCATTCTCATTACTGCAGCTCTGTTTGTGTTGTTCTCCCTCCCCTTCCTGCGCCGTGAACACTCACAATAGCCAAGCCAAGTTGTGTTTTATTTGCTTGTCCCTGAGGGTCAAATAAAAATTCTTAATTGAAAAAATAGAGGCCAAGATTTTATTCTGTCCTTTGATAATTAGCATCACAAGAATTCTTTTGACAATTCCCATCCAGTGTGACACAAATACAACTCAAAGCTTCCAAGCAAGTGCTGCACACGAGCTGCACTCCAGAGCTCACCTGGAAGCTCCCCAAGCAGCCTGACCACTGAGCCCCTGCCAGCAAGTGAAGACAATCACACATTTTAAGCGGAGTTCTCTGTAACAAGGGATGAAGCATTTCATTCATGGATATACCTCGTGTTTAGGCACAACTGCCATTGTGGGCCCAGCTCCTTCCTCAGGAATCCCAAGGCATTGGCACCACTGCCACCACCACCTGCCCTTCTGGCTGAGCACCTTCACTGGGACACGGGCACAGCAGCACCACTCGTCACAGCTTGGCTTCAAGTCAACTCCCACAGCATCTGGACACTCCTTTGCTTGAGCCAAAGAGGCTTAATCCCCCTCTTGCTGAACCAGGGATCTTCTGTCCTAATGACACAAATTGTTCTGTTCTCTCTGAAGCGTCTTTTTCACCTCAACGTGAGAACAGTCAGGCAGCAGCTCCAGCCTTTTGAGATTTGCAACAACAAATACCTAGTAAAAATCCAACTCTCACCGTCCACTTTTTTCACTGAAATACCGGTTTATGTAACTGTGAAATCCCCCAGCATATGGAGGTGGAAAACATTCAAAACAACCCCACCTGCTCAAATCTCCTTAAGTAACGAACACCCGAGCAGAGAAAAGCATTGTCTGCCGTGTTTGAGGTACATACTCAGAGCAGGTACCTGGATGCTTTTCTAGCTGAACTCTCAACAAGTCTTCCAGATGAACCAGTCAGTGAGACACCTGACACGTGAATATGCCTTTTCCTGCTTTTCTGTGTCAGCCTTATTACATCTGAAAATTTCCCCAGGTACTGCTCCGAGAGATGTCCAAAAGGACTGACATTATCCGTGGTTTGTGCCGTGTGGTATCTACTGAAGCCACGCTGACTCATGCAATCGAATTTATAGCTCTGAGCCACAGCCCCTCACCCACAGGGAGCTGGTGCTTTGGCAGGTCACACACCCTGTCCTGGCCCTGCCTCACCCCCGGGTTCTCCAGCACATCTGACCTGCCTCTTGCACCATCGCCAGCAAGCAGGGACAGCGCCACTGTTAACTCTTTGCACAAGTACCTTGGGACCTACAAACAGCACAAGCAATAAGACCTTTTTAGTAGGTGTTGAAAAAGCAAATATTGTTAAGAGCAATTAAAGCGTTTAAGAAGTACCCAGGAGTGTTTGTTTATCTAACATTTCCCCGAAGTTTCCTCCTGTGCTCTGAGCCCCACAGGCACAGAGCTCCCATTTCTCTTAACAAGTTTAATGCAATAAAGCCCCGACTGCTGTTACGGAACTGCACCAGCTGGTAAAATCTGATCCAGGAGGGAACGAGAGGGACACTGAGCATTCCGTGGGCCCCTGAAGCTCCCAATTAGCACGTCTTTTCCAGAGGTTTGGAGAAGTCTCTGCTCTCTGGTATTAAATTAACACACGACAGTAAAGGTCAAGAAGACCACAAAAGACTCCCTTTTTGCTCTCTGCAGGTAACACCACACATTTGCTTTTTCTAATAATAGCGAGATGCTCTCTAAAAAGAGTCCATTAGCAATTAAATGTGCAGAGTCATCTGTACAGGCTGAGGGCTCACTTTGCCGTCACTTTCTGACAATTCAACCTTCACACCTTTACTGTCCAGGAGTGCTGATCTACAGCCACAGCACACACTGCACTGTCCCCAGCCTGCTCTGTACCAGGGGCTCTTTTCCAGAGTCTAACTGCTCCATTCCTACCCTTCTAAGTCCCATGGGAAAAAAAAGAAGAAGAAAAGAAAAGAAAAGAAATGAGCTTTAGGAGGCGATGACCCATCATAAGCCTGAACACCTGCTCTACAGCTTCTGAAATGCCTCACTGCAGGACTTGGAATCCCTCCAGGAAGCAGGTCCTCCCTTCTGCTGATCCCACCCTGGAGCTGTGAGGAGCTCAGGGACTGATGGGGACTGGATAAATGAAGAGTATGGCTTAGCCAAGCTGCTTGGAGGAGCTGTCCCTCAGCTGCTTCCTCACAGCAGGGGAAGCAGAGCTCACATCCCAGGCTGCCAGACCTCCTCAAATCTGGCACTGACCCCACTGTCTGGGGCAAACAAAGTGGATGTTCAGGAACCACATCCCGGCTGCTCTTCCAAGCACCCGGCAGCCAAATCACATCCTGGAGACCCCGGCCCTTCCAAAGCAAGCAGCACCACAAACAGCCCTGCCAGCAAGGCTCAGCTCCACCAGCTGCTGCTTCAGGCTTTGAAGCGCTCAAGGTCCATCTCCAGTCGGTGCCAACACTATTTCACAGAATCACAGAATCACAGAATATTATGAGTTGGAAGGGACCCACAAGGATCATCTAGTCCAACTCACCACCTAACACCCGTACAGAGACCGAGAGCACATCCCAGAGCACAACACCAACCTAGATCCCTCACAGTCTAGCAGGCCACTCCGAGCCGGAAGGGGCCCAGGGTCATCCAGCCCTACACCCCCCGGCTAGACCATGTCACTAAGCTCCTCGTCCAGTCTTCTCTTAAACACCTCCAGGGATGGCGACTCCACCACCTCCCTGGGCAGCCCATTCCAATGTGCAATCACTCTCTCTGTGAAAAAACGCTTCCTAACGTTAAGATTAAACCTCCCCTGGCGTAGCTTGAGGCCGTGCCCTCTCGTTCTGGTGTCGTCAGCCTGGAAGAAGAGGTCTACACCCATCTGGCTGCAACCTCCCCGCAGGTAGTTGTAAACAGCAATGAGGTCACCTCTGAGCCTCCTCTTCTCCAGGCTTCAACAGGACATACAGCAACCAGGACCAGCGACAGCCCCTGGGCCCAAGCCTGTTCTCTGTGGGTAGGAACTACAGGCTTTGCTGGTAAGTTTTAAGAAATCAGGGTGTGGAACCACTACAGCCCTTATAATGCAGCTTTCCAGGCACAAGGACACCTCTCATGTGGAAATCCCGTAAATCAAGAAACTTGGATTAACACTGAGGCGTCTCTTCAGCTCTCTCGCGAAACCAGCCTTCAGTGTAACTGTCACATTTACACATTTAATTAAAGGTTTTCCTTCTGCAGCCTAAATAAGCAGCAGGAGTATACAGACAAAGCACCTTTAAAACAACTAATACAGGTTAAATAAGCTACTACAAGACAACAGAACCGGGGCATGTTGCTAGTGAACAACAGAGAGGCATCCACACCTTACTGACTAAAGCTGTAAGTTATTTGAAGCTGTAATTGTTCAGTGATCACGGTTTCTCACAGAACCATTTTTTCAATGATGCCATGTAGCACCAGCTGCTTACAGGCCACACCTAAAGAAATTAAAATGATAAAATAAAAAGAAATAAAAGGCTGGTTGCACAGCTTAACTTCTTAAATTATTCCTTCACAGTTTAGATATCTACAGTAGTTCATACAGCAAGTTAGAGGCTAGCAAGAACAAATGTTACACAGGTAGCCTTAACAGAGCTGACGAGAGTTTAAGAAGTTGAAAGATGAAGAGGACTCTAGCCTGAGTCATTTGTTTCCAGTGCACATGTCATTAGCTGAAACCAGTAAAAGAGAATGAGGTTCTGACGCCCTGAATGTGAATCACTGTGGCTGTCATTCTGCTAGGCAGTTCTTTGTTGGCTGAGTCAGAAGAGCTAAGTTGCTGCTTTATGATCTTAGAAGATTCACATTTTAAAAAAAAACACCCAATCCTGAATGTTAAAATACCACCAACACAACATAGCTGCGGGTATCTTCAAAGCTCTAAGTGCTTTGCACTTTATCTCATCGGATGCTCAAGTGCTTCACAGGCAGCAGGCCAGACACTTGTACAGCAAACTGTTGAATATTCAGCAACAGTTTGCTCTATAGAAGCACCTGCTGCCCAGAGATCCAAGGCCACTTCACAGAAACTAATGAATTCCCTTCCTCGAAAGAGGCGATTGTGTGGCCGCATTGAAGGCAGATGAGTAAGCCCAGCTTGCCTTTGCAACAGCCACCCCAAACAGAAGCAGGAGCCAGAAGACAGAGATTCCCATGGATTCCTTCTGATCCTTGTGGGGCAGGGAAGCATTAGGTGGGTATGGGAATGCAGCTCTGCCTTGCCCTGCAGTGACCTGACTGGGCTTTCCCAGGTTGGAAGCAATCCCTAAAATATGCATATAAAGCAGCTGAAAGCCACTAACTTGGCTGACAGACAGGCTACATGACATGCCTACATCAATACATTCATGCTGAAGAGCAAGCCTCGTTAAAATTCACTCCCATCACGGCCAAATCAGCAGCACTCCTGACATTTAGACAGCCTCACAGTACGCCAGAGGAGACAGGGAAGAAAAGAGGATCCAAGTATCCCACCACTATGCAATTTGATGAGCAAGAGCTGGACCAAACACACACAACCAGAAACAAGAAATGCCACATGCCCATCTGCCATGGCCCCTGCCTCACCAGGACCATGCCCTGACCTGCACTCTGACAAGGTGACTCTGCTTGGTGTGGGACAGATGCAAATCTGAGTCCCTGCACCCTTCCCGTTCACCTTCTTCCCACCAAAAGTGCAGGAGAGGTCACCTCACGGCAACTGGAAGAGGTGCCACCTGGAGGTGTGCCAGGCTTGGTAGTCTCATGATTGTTACTTACTGTTGCACATCCATCATAAGAGAAAATCCAGGCTCTCTCGTCTTTATTTAAGCAGCCACTGCATTGGAAGGCAAATATTCTCTTAATTACTGGGTGATAAAGAAGGGTGTGAAGCATTTCTCACTAACGTGTTTCAGAAACAGCCACTCCTCTACAAACACTCGCGTATTTACACCAAGCAGGCGATGACTTCTTTTTAAAGCACAGGTTTCCCCCAGCATATTTCCTGCCCCTTTTCAGCTGTCAGACAGATGCGGGGAGGTCCTGACCTACCCTTCGAGCTGAGAGGAGCAGGAGGAGCTACGGAAGAGGAAAATGTGAGCAGCACAAAGTGAGACCACACGTGTGCATCTGTATCCATGATGCGAGCGGGCACTCGCCAGCTCTCACCCACGGCCAGCTCTCTCTCGCCCACATCTGGCTCTCTCTCGCCCACATCTGGCTCTTGCCCACGCTGCTGTGGCCGTGCCCAGGGCAGAGCAGGGGCTACTCCAGGTAGGCTGAAGGGGGAGGCAGGAAGTCACAGAAACTGCTTCCATCTCCTGCTGCAGCACAGAACACCACGCCTTCCCACGCAGCTGGGAGTATAAAAATCTCCGAGTTCAAGATCAGTGTGCAGAGCACGGTTATTTTACCAAGCTGATCAAACAAGAAGCAATTTTAGGGCCAGAAGTGAGTTTGCTCAGTGCAATAGCTTCCTCTGGGTGGTTAGTTACTCAAATCTAGTATTTGAAGCTTGGTTTGAGGCAAAGCTTCACACACTGCTGCTGTGGGTATTGGAAGCGACTTCTAAGGGCAAGATTATTCCTAAAATCCAAATCTAGGATTGAGTGCTGGACAGCATCCTGGAAAGCCAGGGACTCCCGGACAGAGGGCAAGCTCTGGCTGTGCTGCTCTGCACCGCCAGCCCCTGCAGGATAACATCTGTATCTCACACAATTGTGCAATTCAAGGACAACAGGTTCTGACTGAAAGACCAAGCCTCAGCTTCTGGGCTGTTCCTGCTGAACCACACGAGCAGAGGGCACCGGGGCTCTGAAAGGCTGCTTTGTGCTCTGGCTGGGAAGTTCAAAGTGACGTGCCTCTTCCAAGGCAGAGGAGAAAGGCCATGTGCAGCCCGGAGCCAGCCGGGGAACGGCGGGGGCCAGGAGTGTTTACACTCTGCTACCTGTCACTCTAATTGGCCATAATAGAGATGCCAGCCCTCATCACGCACAGGGTCCAGATCCAAGCACCCCTTTTCACAGGTCATTGTTTGTGCTCTGAAAGTTTTAACATTAAAAGACTTCAGCAGACTGCTAATTTGATCCTCTGAAGAAAGTTAATTAAAAAAAAATCCCTTTTCTTTACTTTGAAGTTGTGTCCTATCACCCCCTGGGCTGCTTCCCACTGCTGGACTATCATACACTCGTCAGCCATCACTGGACGCTCATCGAAACAAAGAGCTTTGCACAAGAAAAAAACATCCTAATCTGCAGTGTTAGGAACAAGAGTACATCACCTTCAGCATGGACAGGGCCAGCATATCAACCAGAGATCAGAATTAAACCCACCACATGGTTTGGCGCTTTGTTCCAACATTGCTTAGGGCACATTTAGCTCTGAGCTGCAAGGCAGGTTCCTGGGCAGAAGGGTGTGAAGTGGCACCATGCTGGTACACCACGAGTATGTCACAGACATCGAGACCAAATTACCTGAAAAGTCTCTGTAACTTTTCTACAGCGAAATGCTCGTGACTGTGGAAGCTGCCAGACCTCTGCAGGCTGGTACCACAGCGGGTACCCCACTGCCACCCCCTCCTCTGGGAAAGGGCAGCCAGGTCTGGCAGCTGTCTATTGAAAGCTGTTTATTGAAATGAGCTGTGGGAACTCAGCACTGCCTTTGCAGCATGTGTGGGGGTGCTGCAGACCCTGGCTTATAAAAGCTGGCATGCAACTGAAGAAAAATTATTCATATTTGCCTAAAAAGATCTGCACAGCAGATAATAAATGTGACATAATTAACCCTCTTGAGAAGCCTTTGCCTTGAGATGAGACAATCTCATTCTATTTTTAAAAGTCAGAACAGCAGTAACAGGGAGGGAGGACAGAAAACACCAAACTCTTACCAGGGTTCGTTGCCTGGGACTGATGCTCAGACCTGCCCCTGCTGAAGCTGCCCTGTGGGGCAGTGGGGCAGCAGCATTTACCACTCCTTTGCCATCGACACCTGGGGGCAAATTAAGGAGGCTGCAGTGCCCTGGGTGCTGAATGTCACAGCATTTGTGACACAGGAAACACAGAGCTGCAGCTCACGGTTAAAGGCACTCCTAAAATCCCCCAACACAGACCAGCCTGAGCAGGGGACAGCTCAGCTCACACGCCAACAAGTTTTCCTTGGCAAGCCTCAAGGTCACCCAGTCGGGTACTCAGTGAATAACACAAAACCCCCTTGCATCATACTTGCCTGCAGGTGCTGAGGCAATGGGTGAAGAGTTCCTTGAGCTGATTTAGTGCTGCCCCAGCCCTGGCTGGGCGAGGAGGAGAAGGAGGAGGGTATTCCTGGCACCTTCAGAGCACCATTAGGCACAAACAGTGTGAGGAACAGGAAGAAGCTGTCCCAGGCAGGAACAGTTCTGCCTATGTCTGAGCTAATTATTTACAGGAACACTGGTCAAACTCCCTTCCCCCGAAGAATCTGGCAACTATAATATTCTCATTTCTTTTCTATACGACTGCAAATTTGGAGTCCAGCAAACACAATGAAATAAAGCCATTTAAAGAAAAACAAAGAAAAAAAAGATTTTTGCCTCACAAATCATATTTCTGTCTTGCCACCCAGACGGGTTAGATTACACTGCAGTCTCCAGAGGGGAGGGATGCTGGGGAATGGGAGCAATTTCAGACCCCAAGAGGTAGAGAATCATCTCGAGTTTCTCCAGCACAGTAAGAAATCCAGCCATGCCTGATGATGAGTAGTTTATGTTGGCAAGCAGAGGGAAAGCATTAAGGATGTGGGTTTGCTCTGGTTTATACAGAAACACTTCCCAGAGCTCACTGGTCACTCTGAAGGCAGACAAGTCTAAAAGGTAACTTACTTCATGTTTAAGAAATACTGAAGTAGCTCTGAAGAGCTCCTCATTAGGAGGAGGAAGGAGCTGCAGGACCTTGGCTGCTCTTCAGCTGGTGGCTGGGCAAACCAGAGGTTAAGGCATCTCTGCTGCAGGAAAAACTGGAATTGCAGCTTTTATCCAGAAAAGATCATAAGCACCGATTTAAAAAAAATTTTAGTCTCCCTGCATATTTATAAAAGACATTTTATTTCTTTTCAAAGACAGACTCTCAGAGATCTGTTCTTTTACTTCCTTACAGTGAAGTGAATGCACTTAATGGAAGAAGGGCTGCCAAGCACATCATTGAGCTCGACACATGACAAACAGGAATTGAGAACCCACTGATCATAAACTCTGGCTTGGTCAACAAGCTGTGTTTTTTCACTTATACACAGCTTTTACAGTAGTAAAAGACATGTAGGCAGGAGATGTTTCCACCTCTGAACCTGCACAGGCAAAGCAGATGGGGACCAAGTAGGAATCATTTATAACAACATTGGTTTGCACATTGAAAACACAATTCAGAGCAGAGCCATCTGCAGACACCTCCTCCTACTAACCAGCAGTATTAGCTCAACACAGTGCCCAACCACCCTGTCATGTTGTCAGGAAGCACCTACAGAGCCTGTCTTATGCTCAGTGCAGCAACCAACCTACACGACTAAAGAAAGAATAAAAGGAATAACACTATGATGCTGCAACTCAGAATGTAAGGGGTGAACATTTGAGAGTATCTATGTTTGGATAACGGTTAATTCAGCAGAAACCCACAATTTTTTTAATAACCATTTAAAATATTTCACTAGGACACTGCATGCAAGAGACTGAAAGTTGAGATCAAGCTATGCTCAACACATGTAACAGCACTGGTTAATCAATAACTGGAGCAAAGCAATTCCATTCCCCCTGCTATTTTGGCATGGGAAGTGTTTTGTTTTGAGGGCTTTGCACATGAGAAAGATTCCCCAGCCATGCTGGTGGTAAGAGCCCTGACAAGGCAACCACAGCTGAGAAACATCTGCACATCAGGTGGCTTCTGGGAGACTTGCTGCTGTTTGCAGTAATTCTTCAAACAACAAAGTTAAAAGAAGCCCATTAAAAGAGGTTTTAAGATTGCTCCAAGCCTGACACGTCTGGTGTTGAGCTCAAGCTCCTCTCAGTCTGGGCAGATGCTGCCAAACAGCCAGGAGAAATTCCAGTCTCTCCTTCTGTGTCCGGTTGTGTGAATAATATTCCACACTACTGAACACATCTGGTAGTGACACCATAAAAATCAGAAGGGTCACAGGCAGAGAAATCACAGTTGGGAAAGANACTGAACACATCTGGTAGTGACACCATATTATTCCCCATCTTCCCAAAAATCAGAAGGGTCACAGGCAAAGAAATCACAGTTGGGAAAGGGCAATCCAGTCCCATCAATGGAGCAACCCCACACTCAGTGTGTCTGAGTGGAGTACGACTGTTTTCAACCGAAGCAGCACATCAAAGGGACTAAGCCAATCACAGATCACACTGGCATAAGGGTTTGAACACAGGTACCACGCAGGCCACGTCCAGGGAGCACATTCTGAGCCCCTTTCAGAAGTTTTCTCATCTGTGCCTCCTCCTTAACAAAACTTGATGCATCAGCCAAATAACATGAGAATAAATTGTTATCTGTCTCCAAAGCCACTAACCTTACAAATCTGCCACAAGCAAGGAAGATATTGCAACTATCAAAGCAGCAGCACTGAACTACCACCTCAAAATCACCAGCAGCACAACACAGAGCAAGGACGGTGTTTGCCTGCCCCAGGGATCGCTCACAGATCACTTCTGCCTAACAGAGAAGCACAATTGCCCTTCATTTCAGAGACACGACAAACAACTTCAGGCCAGGAACTGTTCACATCTACACTCCCACTGCTGAAGGCTTCAGAGGAAGATCTCTGCTGTGAGCTGCTTTCTGTGCTGCCAAGAACACCTAACACAGGCCCATCAGAGGCAGAACCACTGCCCCGAATCCACCAGGACAACACGGGTCCCACACAGGGCTACAGGCAGCATCTGCAGCTCCAGCACAGACTGTCGTGACAGCCACACACAACCACAAATCATTTTTTCCTGCCTATGTCACCAGCATCCCAGAGCCAACAAATGCATTCAGAACCACAACTGGGTATTAAAAACATTCAACAATAAGTAATGGCAATCCAAACACATCGCCAGTGCCACTGAAAATAATTACAAAACAAGTCTCGTGCTTTCATTCATCCTTAAAAAGTACTTTTTTCTCCTTTCCCCCTTTTAAATCCCAGATATTTCGGCATCTCCAGGTGATAGAGCTGAGTGCTGTAGGAGGCTCAGCCATGCAGGAAGACATCCCCTTCTTCCCCAACACCCCCATGTCACCCCACATGGCTGCTGACCGCGACATACGATTTTTCATTTTCCCATATATGTAACAGTATCCCCAGGACCTGCTCACTTCCCCGGCGAGCCCAACCTTCCAGCATACAAAACTCAGGAGAGAAAAACCCCTCCTTTGGCAAACAAGGGGGAAAACCCCACCAAACCACCAGCAGGGCTCCGCTCTACCTGCAATTTCCTGCATTTCACGAAGACGCAGCTACCGCAGCAAAAAGCTCAGCGATGCTTCCTCCCCCCGGCTCCTCGCTCCCCACCCGCCGAGAGCGGCCTCACGGATCCCCTTCCATCACCGACCACCCTCATCTCTCCTCTCCTCACGCCGCAGGGCTCCCCCCGGGGCTGCGACATAGAAATCCCGCGGTGAAACTTCCCTGCTCACCCCGCACGGAGACACCGGCCGGCTCCTTCCTTCTCTTCCTCCTCCTGCTGCCGGGCTGCCCGTACCTGGCGCGGCGCCGGGAGGTCGGTGCGGTGCCCACGCCCCGTCCCCGNCTCTATATTATATAATTTATTATAATATGTAATATAATATTTATATACGCATATATTTCTGAGTAGAAATGTATACTTCTTAATTAATCCATACGATTTATATAATTATATGTGTGTACATGGCACAGAGAGGCTGTGGATGCTCCACCCCTGGAAGTGTTCAAGGCCAGGTTGGACAGGGCTTCGAGCAACCTGGTCTAGAGGAAGGTGCCCCTGCCCACAGCAGGCAGGTTGAAAACAGATAATCTTTAAGGTCCTTTCCCTCCTAAGTCATTCCATGATTCTAGGTATGCGTATTTATTTATATCTATACATTTTTTATCTATCTATATTTANATATATTTCTGAGTAGAAATGTATACTTGTTAATTAATCCATACGGTTTATATAATTATAGTGTGTACATGGCACAGAGAGGCTGTGGATGCTCCACCCCTGGAAGTGTTCAAGGCCAGGTTGGACAGGGCTTCGAGCAACCTGGTCTAGAGGAAGGTGCCCCTGCCCACAGCAGGCAGGTTGAAAACAGATAATCTTTAAGGTCCTTTCCATCCTAAGTCATTCCATGATTCTATGTATGCGTATTTATTTATATCTATTTTTTAAAATCTATCTATATTTATTTGTATCTATACATGTATCAGCTTGCCTGGTGTATCCTCATTCCTACAACAGAGATGATAAAACGTGTACAGCCTCCCCGTGATGTTGGTGCCAGTCTAAAGCACCCTCAGTGTGCTACAAAGCAAAACAGATCCTGTTAGGAAGTGAGGCCTGTTTTGTCCTTGATTTTAATCCCTTTAGTTACAAGATAAAGAGAAGCAAAACAAGAAGGCTGAGAACAGTCACACTGACTTTGTTATTTTACATTCACTTCACTTTTTAGAAGTTGTGTAACTTCCTTTTTCGCAACACCTCATAAGAATGATGTTTACTGCACTTGTCTGTGCTAATAAAGAAAAAATAAAGAAATAAAATCTGCTTCTGTGGCTTTGCAGCAGAGGACTCCAAGGCAGAAGGGAGTATTAAAAAAAGGTTTTCTGTAAAACTCCTGCCCAGGAACCAAACCCTGGCCTTACTGGCTGTCAGTTTTCACCGTTGTGTCATACAGAGAAGCACCTCCCTCCCGACTGTAATGGCACTGAAAGAGTTGGAAAAGGAAAGAATTCCCTGTCATTACTCTGCCATTAGATCTGGCCATATTCCAAAAGCTGTTTTTAAAGTTCCCTTCAGGTACTCCAAAAGAGGCAAAGCTCTTGGGAGTGCAATTCAGTAACAGCACCCATATCCAAACTTAGAGAGATGCTGTAAATGTAAATCATTGAAAGATCATCTAAGGACTTTATGCTTCTGTCCTCAAATCTTTTGGACTTTACTGTGTCCCAAGAGAGGGTGTCTTCCAGAAAGGAACAAGAGTTACTTGAAGTAGGGGATAAGGAAATTCTCAGAAACCAGACCAAAGCAGGCAAACACAAACCCACTGACCAGCTTAACCATTGCATGTCACAGGTACTGCCAGAGCCTGCCTCTTCTCATCACAGCCAGCAACTTCTCATTGTAAAACACTGCTGCTCAAAAAGCAAAAGACAAGTTCATTAGCCTCAATTCTTATATGCTTAAAGCAATCACTGAACTTGACCCTTTATGCAGTTCATTGAAAGCAAATGAAAAGAATTCCCTCTCTGCTGAGCACAGAAGCCGTGGAAGGGTGGGGGATGCCTTGGGTTTGGTGTAACAGCAACAGATGAAAGCGAAGTGCAGCTTCAGCCAGCACAGACTCTGTGCCCGAGTGTCCAAGGAGATCACTGGGACTCAGCAGGGCACAGCTCAGGGCAGGTCCCTGCACACAGGGGACCCAGCAGACCCTGGGCTCCCTGTGGTGGCACTGGGGCTCCAGGTCCTTCCTGTTTGGGATCTCTCCCAGGAAGCTGATAATGAACAGTGTAACAGGGATCAAAAACACCTCCCAGACATCTATTCATTAATCTAAATGAACAGGAAAGCGGTTTTTACAAGACAGATCTAAGGACAGGCAACTTCACTGCTTATTAATCAGGACACTTCTAAAATCTGCTTTTCCTTTCAGTATTCAATTTGAAAGAGACAGCTGTACCTCAGGGGTTCATTGCAGAATAAACAACAATCATAAATGAAATAATCACCTGCACAGCACATTCTGTAATGGTGCAAGTCAGAAGTGCTTGTACTGCTGCACAGATCAGGCAGAATTACGGATATTGTGAAATGGTTCCTGACACGGAGCCCTTGGCCAACACAGATATACCTTCAATAGCTTGTGATGAGCAAAATGTGAAGTAAGCATTAGACAGATAAAGCAGCAACAGTTAAAACTAAAATTATAATAGAGAACATAAGCATAACTGTGTGGTGCACCAGCTGAATGTGCTATTCACTTTGCCACCCAGAGCTTTGCCATTTATTACACAGTAATAATTGAGAAGGCACAAATCTGTCACTGAGAGAAGTGCTTCTCATAAAGGTCCTGGAAAATACACAGGGTTTAGACAATCACTGCTTATTAAGGAACGACTGTATAAAATCTTTATTAAGTAATAATTCCAGCTATAATACAGGTCCATTTCTCACTTCATTAAAGCTAAGCCTGATTAAGTGGAGACTGTTATAAGCTGTCTTTGATCTCCATTGAGACAAAACCCTTATTTTTACATATTTGATGTTAAAGTGACAATTTTCTCTTTAATATGACTTATGATTTGTTCCTGCAAAGGGAAGAGCAGAGCACACTGGCTGAGGGAGGGCAGGTGGCCATCCCTGGATTCTCCTGGAGGAATGAGGACTAACCTGGGGAGTGACACAGGCCTTGAAGGGCAGTGAGGGTGCAGAGAAAGGTGTCTGCATGTCTGCCCTGGGCAGCAGCTTCTCCCTGGTACAACTGGCAGCTGCAACTCAACTGAGTCAGCGCCACAGGAGGAGATGTTGCGTGATAAATTTTTCCCATCTGAGACTGGAGTCTATTCTCTTGTCATGGTTTCAGGGAGCTGAGAAATTTGTGCAGGTTAGTCACTGCTCAGATGGCCACAGACACTGAAATACGCTCCAGGCTTCACGCATGGTTTGCATGAACAGGATCTGCACATTGAGACCCTCCTGAGCAGGGCTTTGTGACTCCATCAACAGCAGAACTGCTGCTTTTCAAAGAAAAGCCACACAATGGCAAACACTCAGCCAGTGCCATAATAACTGGCCCCTGAAAATGGCCAGGCGTTCCTTCACACTCAGTTTCCATCTCAATTCATCTTGTTTTTTCCTAAATCCCACCTGCCTTGTGCTTGCTTTCACAAAGTGGTATTTGTAAAGTGGACTCCAGTCCTGTCCAGGGTTTGAGGTTGGGATAGGGATAATTACCTGTTAACAGGTAAACTTCAAACCCCATTACCACAGGAAAGAGATGGCTACACTGGCAACAGGGTGCTTGGAACCACAGGTGAATAATGCTCAGCATCCTGAAAAAGGTGCTTGCAGAAGCATGCCAGAGGAAAGCTGGGAAAAATATTCCTGTTTGGGTGCTTAAGAGCAAGACTGCTGAATACATAACTGCAGCCTAAACCCTCCTCTGTGAGGGGCACGGCAGGTGGATTGGGATGAGATGATCTTTAAGGTCCCTTCCAACCCAAACCATTCTATGATTCCATGACTCCATGACTTCCAGTAGCACCCAGAGTTGCCTGCTGAAACCAGGGGCTCCTGGCCAGGAAATGCCAGGCAGGGCCTGTTGTTGAAAGGGTTTATGGCAGGAGAACCTGCTGATCTGGTCCAAAGCACTGCAATTTCCCTGGAGCAATTCTGAAGGAAGGCTGGCACCTCCTCGGCTGTTCCAGAGGCAGAATTCTTCCTCAGAATCTCACTAACACATCGCTCACAGGCGAGTCACCCTAATGACAAGAAACTGGAGCTGAAATGTGAAGAACAGAGACTAATTAATAATGAAGATAATGAGATCACCAGAATGTATATACCAACCTGCATCTTAATTATCTCATGAAAACTGGCAACTCCAATCCTGCTTCAAGAGCCTTTAATCATTCTCTCTCTGATGAGTATTGGTGCCTATTTTGCAGAGACAGAGGTAAAAATACCTTTTGTCGTTTTTTTTTCTCCTACAATAATAGCTGGTCAAGTTACTCCTGTGTGTAACTGCTCTGATTCAAAATGAGATATCATAGACTTGTAATTACAGCTGGCCTGATCTCCATCTCATCTACTCTCATCTTATTTTGGAGTGCTTCCTTTGAAGGAAATGCAGTAAGACTGGTGTGAATGGCTGCAGAATTATTACGAATCCCTTTTATTACAACAGAACAAACCAAGAATGATCCCTAATTAAGCTAAGAAGTTTCTGCAGACACACAGGGAGCACACAGTTCCTGCCCCAAAGACCTTACAACCAGAATAGGCAAAGGCAGACTTTGATGTAGGGAAAAGGGCACAGAGGGAATGCAGAATGAACTTGCTCCCAACTACAACTTGTTCCCATGACTTGTTTGAAGGTGAGGTTGGGAGAAGGTTGGATAGGATGAACACAGGAGAAGTGTGGAGCTGCAGGCTGAAGACTGGAGAGGAGGCAGAAGAAAGCTGCATTTACAGCCTTTACAGAACTTTCTGCAGTTTCCTCCCTGCCCTCCCCATCCCTTCATCCCTGGACAGGGTGAGGGGGTCAGCTCCAAACGCAGCTGCACAGGAACATTGCCCTGGGCGGAGCAGGCTCAGCTCAACCCCTGCTCCCACTCCAAAGAAACAACCCCCCAAGTGTCTGCAGACTCTGATTTTAGTAAGTAAGGCAGCAGCTCTTCAGACTCTCCACCATGGGGTAGACCATGGGGGTTTACTCTTTGACATTAGAAGAGCAGAGCTGCTGCTTGTGTCCCATCCTGAGGGACAGGGCAGGCAGGCAGGGACATCACACAGCTCGGGTCAAACACAGGGCTCACAGGAGAAGGTTTCTGTGCAAGAGGGGAGAACTGGAGGCAGGATGGGGCTGGCTGAGGGCCCATTAGCATCAATTCCGTGGACCTGTAATGAAGTTGGACCTGACTCCGTGACATGCAATTACAGCCAAAAGGCTTTGCAGGAGACCCACCCGCTGTTCTCTCTGGAGAGGAGCTACTTGTAACCTCTTTGCCATCAGTAGGTTACACTTTAGCTGCTTAATGAGGCTGTGTTTTGAGAGATTTTCTGAGTTCCTCCCCAAAACCTCTCATGAGGGACAAGTAGTCAAGAACTGAGAGTCCAAAGGCCAGATAATGGCATTAGGTATGCCAGACCCTCTGAAGAGCAGTTTATTTTTTGCCCATGACTGCAACTGTACCATTCAGTTTTTCATATCAAGCACTGAAGGTGCCTCCTAACAGTACCTGTGAATCCATGATTAAAGACCTTTATCAAAAGCATTACAAAAATACACCAGACACAAAATCTATCCTATTTAGCCTTTGTCAGAATGCCCAATAATAAAAAATAAAATAAAACAACAGGTTAGGTGAGCAAATTCAAGTGAAAAATACGTAGCCTTTCCTTTAGAAATGGGCTGGGAAGGCTCTGCAGACACAGGGCATGGACTAAGAGCACAAAAGATGGCAAGGAAAGCGTGAGCATCCCTTGTATTTAAACTTTTAGCCCCTCTTCAAGGTCCTTTCCAGCCTTTTCTATACTGTGATACTGTGATACTCTGTAGAACATAACTTACTAGCAGAGGAAAGGTGAAAAAAAAATAATCAGTTGACCAGGACAAGAATAATTCATGTTCACCAGTGGCTAATATTTCTCCCGTGGCACACACTAACAGCAAGACTGCAGAACAGAACAAACTGAACCAAGGGAAAGGCTGCACTGAGCTCACAGGAGCAACACTTCGGTCCTACAGCTTATTTGAGTTAAGAAATCTCTTTAATCACTGAGTCACAGGCTGCTCCCCACTGGTGTGGATGTGTTCAGGGCACTGGCTGGATGGTGCTCGGTTTATCAGCAACTCTTCAATATCTGCTTCAGTCTCTTGATCAAAGTGCAGCTTCATGTCTTATTTATGGCCATTACTAACAGCCTGCTCTGTAGACAGAACTATTTACTTCCCCCCAAGCTTTTCTGTGGTGTTCATCACTCTGACATCTGAGTGCTTTGCAACGATTAATTTATCTTCATAAAGTCTCTTCAAAATGAGGGAAGATGGTATTCCCATTTTACAGATCAGGAGCTGCTGCACAGACAGATTGAGGTCAAGCATTTCCACTCATGATAGTTCCTAGTATGAAATGTCTCAGATCTAATTTTTTTTTAGGTATCTTCAAATATAATGCCAAAACAAAAATCATCTGGTCTGTGTGTTCAAGCAGAGCTCTGACTGGCTTGGTGTAAAGTCAGGTACCAGAACAAGAGAGGATTAGGGGCTGTAAATGCTGGTCACCAGAAAGAAGGATGAAAGCTTTCCAACCAGCAGCCTCAGGAATACTGAACACCAACACACATAACCCGGGTGGATGCAGAATACATTACGAGCCTTTGATGAAGCAGCAAAGGATGCCTTAAAAAAACTGTACACATAGAAATCTCTGCCTTTACAACACAGGACCAAACCCTGAGAAGGTAGGAAGAATTGCAGGGGCTCTCCACTTCTTGAGGTCTGGCCCATTAAGCACGGAAAAAAACCAGAAAGCTTTGGAGTGTGGCAGACCACCCCGGGAAGGGAAGCTTTTGTTTTATCACTGTGTTAAAAGCATCTGTGGATCAAATGTGCCAGTATCACTTTACAGCAGGAAAACGCTGCCCAGGGGACTCTCAAGACTCATCTTTTCAAACGCTGATACTTCTTTGTCAGTTTTAATAAAAGACAGCTACAAAAACAGAGTGGACCATGTGGTCCCAATGAAGGAAGGACCGTGGCAATCAATAACAGAAACAATCTGCACTTACTCGCTGGGAGAATTTGCTTTTAGCAGCAACATCCACATAACAAGACATCATTCACGACCTCCCTTCAATTTTTATTTGGACAATGAGCCCACTGTGCCCAAAGCACATCTGTGCTGATCAAGATTTGCAAACCAGGACAGTGTTTAGACTGATAACACTACCGTGCCACAAATGATGATGGATCACAGCTTGCAGGATGTTTGATCTTCCCACTCCTGTCCTAAAATGGACAGTTTTCTATCTCAGAAGAAAACTTCCCTGTCAAAGTGCTGACTTTTAGTGCAACATGGACATAATTTTCTGCTTCATTTCACAATCTCTTTCACAGAAGGGCTCAGAAGTGCCCTCCTGGCTCACACACAGCTCTGCCCAACCCAAGCTCCTGTCTCCAGCCCGTTTCTAGCACGTGAAGGAGGGATGTGTACAGTAAGGAAAGACGACAAAACCTGGGGAGAAGAGGTTAAGCGTATTTCAGTATCTAATGTAACAAAATCATTTCATTCCAAGCTGCAGCTACTGCAAATTTGTATGTGCCTGGTTCAGGATTACTTTGGGGTTTAGCATCTTGGGTCGTGCAGAATGTCAGGAAAGGGCTCAATCACCAGTTCCATCCAGAAACAGAATTCTCATTTTCGGATGTGGCTAAAAAACAGCAACCACTAAGATATTAACATATGGATGGAAAACCCCTGCTACTTTCTATAAGTAATGCCTACAAAGCACTTCAGAGGCATGGCTGGCTATTACAGAGGGAAAACCAATTTCAATAAGAAACATACAGACTTTAATTTAAAAGTCACACATGGACAGTCTTCTCATCTGAAACATGAATTCTATCCTTAACAACTCAGTATAGACATCAAAACAACCCAATTTCCAACCTGGACCATCCCTGGCATTCATCACACATCTCCATTCACATTGAAATTTAGCAAGTCAGAAACTTCCATCAGCTCTGCACCACAGCAGGGACGGACAGCGAGTCAATTTTCTGTGGTACTAGAGAATGACAACTGACTGCTTTCCATGACATCTCATTTTGGTGGGTTTTAATGTTGGCTCTGAGAGTCACTGCTGGTTTGGGGGGGTTGCAATTCACAGATGTGTAAGAAAGAAGTTCAGTGGGAAGACAGAAAGAAAACAAGATTTTTGTATGGTGAAGTGGTACTTTAGAAAACAGCCTTTAACAGTGAGACAAAACCAAGAGAATAAGAGAGAAAAGGTACATGCAGAAACCTTCTTTATCAAACCTTGCAACCGGAATTACAACCACTTCCTCCACACCTCCTTGCCCAGCCCTCAGATCCCTCTGTCAGGATTTTGTTTTAAGCCAAGACCCAGATTCGAGGCTCCTGGGGGCACAGCATTGTACTGAGATAAAACAGCTGCATGAAAAACTGGAGTTAAGTCAACAGAGTGCAGTGAACATCCAGAGAGTGGGCAGCAAAGGGGATTTACCTAGAAATGGAGCATCTGTGAACTGTGAGTTGTCCATGGGGACTAATGCACTTGTCTTGCTCCTCGGGTATTTCCACTTCAAAGGGTTCATAAAAACGCTCAGAAAACTCTTGTCTTGATACTACAGCAAACAGCTCTACAAGGGCTGTGACAAACTACCCACCTAATGCAGATGAGAAAGCAACAGGGATTTTTCTTGTACCGTCATTTCATGTTCTGCCCTTTGCTCTGGCCCAGCCAACTAGAGACAGAGCCTCTCAGGACACAAAAAGCCCAAGATCCCAGAACATAAGACATAAAAACATTTCTGTGCACTGATTGCCTCCTCACAATAACCTCATTATCACAGCTGTCAGTCACCAGCACAAACCAGTCACCAGCATGGGAACTACTGAGAGGAGATGCTCACCCTCAAATGCATTCGCTGCCTGGAACAACACAGGCCATGGCAGCTTTAATGCCACAACAGGCTCCTCAAAGCCACAGTGACAAGTGGTGTCCTGTCCCTTCACTGCAAAGGACTGGAAAGGTCACATGAAGAGACCCCCTTTGGCTCTGTGTCACACTAAGGGGCTGCACTTTACAGCCCCTTCAATTCCACACATGGAGTTTATATGCACACACTGTCCTTTAGATTTATGTCCCACAATGGTGACGACCTGTGATCAGGCTGAAAACTCTTAAGGGGCTTTTTACTTATAGATTTCCCAGCGCATAAATCTTGTATCCCCTGTCGTATCCCAAATGACCATTATTAATCATTCACCTGGTACAGGATCTCTCTGTTCGATTCAGGTCCTTGATGTACTGATAAGGGGTGGCCACATTCCTGACCATGCTGGATACATCACTCATGTCCAGTGCTGATCTCAGTAAACCTCAGGCACTGCTCAATACAGTGAGAATTACAGCGAGAATTTGGTCCTGATTTATTGACCTGGACAAATGAAATTTCAGAAACATGCCATGTATCACCATTTTAAAATCAGCAAAAGGTCTTTCCCAAGGCAGAGATTTTCAAAACCCTACCAAATCCCCTGAACGTTCAGTGCCTGAATCAGAAACTGTAACAGACAGAACTGGAGAACTTTTTTAATATTGACTATTAATAAATGCAAATGTTCACGATGACAAATGCAGTTTATTTTTAGCCTGTACTGGGGTAGCAGCCTGGTCTTAATCAGCACTTTTTGTCAAACTTCCCGCTTTGACACAAACCCACAAAACTCCAGCTGAGAGGCTGAATATGCAGACACACCATCACAAGTTCCTTCAGCCTCACATTCATGTTCCAGAGTAAGGTCTGTAAACGCTCACATTGATCTGACCACCTGCCAGGGGTGTCTGTCCTTCCACCTTGCCTTATTTCTCTCCCAACACTCAAGAATATTCTTATTACTGGGATTGCTCAATGACTGTAGCTTAGTTAACTGGAATTACTCCAGTGTAAACCAACTCAGAATCAGGGTTTGCTGTTGAAATGAATGGATTAACTCATGGTACAGTTAAGCAGGAGGACCTGTCTCTGTACTACAAACACCACAAATGCAAATGTCTTTCATACAGCCAAACCTTTAGTTGTTATGTTTCAGATAAAAGCTGGGCAGCAGTGAGAAGGGAAGGGGTGGCTGTAAGCAATCTAAGCCTCAGGAGCACAGATCAGCATGTGCAGGGGTCCCAGCCACCTTCTGTCTATAACTCCCAGCTCAGTGCCTGGAGCACAGCTACACCAACACCTCCAAAAGCCCAACACGGTGAAACGCCCTCGCCAAGCTGTGAAACTTGGCTGCAAGCAATGCAAATATTTTGAATCTGATTCCTGTGGCCTTTTCCCCAGGTTACACATCCAAGCTTAATGGTTCCCAAAAGAACACTGTGGTAAACATAAACTGTGACAAGTTTGACAAATGCCAACTGATGCAAAATGCTCCTATTGTGTGTGTTTCACTGGAAGCAGTGAGAATCTCACACCTGGAGTCTGTGGTTTCTTATGGCATTGCTGCAACAGTTTCTACATGCCACAAGTTTGTTCTCACAGAAGCTCATTTTTAGATACAGAGTACCAGAAAGGACAGGGGGAAACCTGGGGTTATTGCACAGGGAGCCTGCAGAGGTGCTGCTCACCTGCAATGCTGCTGGGGAACACAGTGTGGACACCGTCACTGTAATCTCCTAACATTTGCATGAAAACAAAGGGCAGCCAATGCTGTTTCACTGCAAAGAAATCTGACAGAGAGAGGCTGTGCTTTTAAAGGAGTTCAGACACCTCCTTCCCACTCTTTAATTGCTTCTCTTCCATATTTGTGTGATAAAAGCTCAGAGAAACACTTATGGGCTTTGACAAACAGCAGGAATACAGCCTAGGTGGTCTCCAGTCCTAAATCTATGTTCATGTGACTTCTCCAAACTCAGACAAGGAAAGAAGGACAACATCAGGACTTGGATGCTCCTTTCCCCATTCTTGCAATGCCACCCCCAGGGCTCCGACACAGTGCCCTGCTGGGATGGAGGCTGCACAGGACTAAAAATATCCTCATCCTGGAAATATTTTCCTCAAAAATTTGGCTTTGCTCCTTCCCTCCTCCCTGAGCAATGGGGAAGTCTGGAGGGAGATTATTTCACACGATGGATTTTCTGCTATGGCAGAAATGATGTGCTTTTGTTCACTGGTGCTCAGACAAATGACCAAGGCATGGGCCCTGGAGTGACAGCAGCACTCTGAGTCCAGCACAGCAGTTATTTGTGAGGGTGGCCGACTGCACCAATTGTCTTTCTTTCCCAAATGATGTTGCCATTTTATCACTAAATGACAGCTAACATCAAAACTGGAAGTCTCCCCAAGGCCTCAGTGAAGAACGTTAATAGAGCTCCCTAGCTGAAAGCAGTATTTCAGCTGCTGCTCTTGGGAAAAGTGATGATTATTTTGACATCCAAATAAACTAAAATAAGCTGTCAGCCAGATACAGGCAGCCCGCAAGGGCCCAGTGAGCACCAGCAATTCTGCCCAAGCCTGGTCTAAAAGCTACTGGTATCAACAGCAAACCTTCCTTTCCTTAAAGACACTTTTTGCCTTAGTCCCCTGAACCCTCAGTGACATTCACTCAGCTTGAGTCCCAACTAAATGAAATCCCTGATAGGTGCTGTTGTGTCCTGCCTGGGGGCAGTGCTGACCAAGTGAGCTCCTCCAGGCAGGCAAGTCTGGTGTAAGACTGATGCCAAGCCCCAGGGGAAAAGTCCTCTTTGCTCCAGAGATAAACCTGTCCTCCCCCTGTTCCACTCCTTTTGCAGAGCTGGCTCTGAGGACGCTCAGACCAGCCTTTCATGTCCACCTTCCAGACCTTTTCACTTCTCCCACGTTTTAATTGCTTCTGTTTTACATTTGGGTGACCAAAGCACAAAAGAAACAAGTTCAAAGGCTTTCTCAAATCACAGTAAAACAGTAGGGGGTCCCCCCTAGGGCAATGACACATGTGACAATCAGACAAAAGGAAAATTAAGGAAATAATTGTAGTGTCCAGGGCCCCTGCTGTCAATGACCCCTGATTTGGGGTGTCTGCTCCCTGTTCCCTTCCTGGTGGCTCAGCCCCAGGCGGGCAGAGGCAGCACTGACAGCCCAGGGATGGATCAGTGTCATCAGTCACTCCTACTTGGTGTCCAGCACGACTGAAGATTGGCTTCAGCTGCCTGAACACAGACATTTAGTGCCACTCTAAAACCCCAAGGCGTTCACAGAGGTGTGGCACAGCCCCTCTAGGAGACCATTTCCACACAGTAGCACCACACAGCTATGGGCACAGCCCCCCCAGGAGACGGGAGTACAGGTGACAAGAGGTACAGCCTGGATGAGGCTGCAGCACAAGGCCTCTCCTGGTACCTGGCTCTGGTGTTGAGATGGGAACACCAAACCACTGCCCAGCTGCAGTTTGCTGGGCTTCTTAGGCTGCCTGTGCAGCTGGAGCCGAAGGAACTCCAGTAAGAGCCGTCAGCCTTTTAACAACCCGAGCACACTCTGAGCTGTGTGACCAACTCTCCCCTCACCTGGGAACACCCCAAAGGCTACACAGCTCCTCTCAGGACAGTTATTGTATTACTGCTTCGGGCTCAAAGCTTTCTGCTTTAGGCTGGGTCAGACCTGTTTGATCAGCTGGTAATGTGACACTTCCTTCTGTAAGGACCTGAGATCCACTTCCCTGGCAGCATGCCCTTTCCTCGGGGAGGTCAACCTGCATCCCTGATTTCTCATGTGCTGCTGGCAGCTGGGACAGGGAGATGAAGAAAAAAAAATTATCAAGACAGTTGTTATTTCCATGTAAACCTTAAAGGACATCCTGCTCAAAAAAGGATATCTCAAAGAGCTCCTGAGGCTGGTCCATTTCCACTTCAAACAGCAGGAGGGGCTGAGCTCAAAACTCCTGACGAACTCCAAATTAAACCCACTGGGTTTAAGTGCTCGAGCTGATTAAGGAATGAGAATTTCAAAAAACATCAGAGGTGACACAACAAACCTCAGATGTGAATTTGAGCAAAAATGCACCACAAAAGAGATGTTTACTCATCCGAGAGGTTTACTGGATAACCTGCCTCAGGAGACAGGAGTGGTGCTCAGATCTGGGACATCTCAACTGCACTGAAAAACTGCTCCCCAACTCTTATCTCCTTTACTTCATATGCAGCTTTCTTGTCTCCTTCATCCACCTCCCATCTTCCAGCGTCTCTCCATTCTTGCTTAACCACATCTAGCAAGCAATGTTGAAAAATGTCACAGGAAAAAAGCCAGACAAATGGTCCCTCCATAGCCACACGTGATCTTCACTTTGAAAAATGTCACAGAACATTCCAGGTGAAATATTTACTCAGGCTATGAACTTAGATACCACCAACTCACATGGACACACTGGTGCCTTGCTGGGTGACGGAGCTGGAAGCACCTCCTGCCCCTCTGTTACACAGCAGACCACAAGATGAAAATTCCTGGACAGTCTCTTACACAGCACATGACCAGGCAAAGCCAGGCTTGTCATTTCCAGCGTGAAAACTCTGTTGCCACTGATTGCTACGAGAAAGCTTTAGCAGGGCATGAATGAAAGGCAGTGACTAAAACATTGTATGAAATTGATTTAATAAGGTTCAATGATAGAAACAGAAAAGGCTTCCCTTAACAAATTGGTACAGGCCAGATCCAGCCACTGTGACCAGCTCTGCCGTCAGCCTAATTGAAATCTGTGCAATAAGGGCTTTGCTCTCAATTAACTCTGAAGAAAAGTTGAACTCTTTTTAATCATTCTGAATTATCAGCTCTTCTTTCATCTGGTTTGGGTTTTTTCCCCCCCGAGGTCTGGGTATTTACACAAGTATTAAGACTACTCATGGCTACCAAAATTCACAACCACAATTTAGGACCACGTATTAAACTGCTTGTTTCAAAGGCAGGATTAGAGAACAGGGGACAATTAGTATTTCATGTGGAGGGAAGGAGATAGGAATCCCCTACAAATACCCACTGCAGGACATGGATCTAGTCCCAGCCCGTCCTGTCACAGACTTCTGGCTGCAGATTGAATTGGATGTATCTGGTGTTTCCCAGATTTTGGTTACACGTACAAAAAAATCCAATTCTGCCAGTCCTGTCCTGAAAGCAGCAACGTGTGTGGCTACCCAGATGTGGATCCCAAGAGCCTGTGCGACCAGGAGGCAGAGCTTGGGCTCCAGGGAGGAGCAGCAGCTGAAGCCGCAAGTGCCTTCACATGAAAATCTTCTTCTCCTCGTGAAAATAGTCCTATTAATAAAACACTAGGGAATGCAGAACAGCAGACTGATCTCACAGTAAAATGTTTCTTTGGGAGCTCCCTGAGGAATCAGTGGCAGCATGTTATGGAACCAACACGGCTTTTACTGCCACAGCCATGTGAATAAGGAAAACTTCAGTGTTAAGAGCAGTTAACAGAGGCACAAAGCAGGAAAGCTGGGCAAGCAGAACAAGTGCCCTGAGAACAGCAAAACCTCCTGAAAGGTTCTGAGTATGAAGCAACCCATGACCTAATTAAGTGGCAATGTTCTGGAATGAACAGAAAGAAAGGAGGGGGGAGATAAAGGCAGGAGAGACAGAGAGGCCTAAATACTCAGCAGATGAGCCCAAGCTGGAGCTGACCAACACTGAGGCTTTAAGACACACAGGCATCTTCCATGAGGGATGAGGGAAGAACAGATGAAAGGGGACATTAGTCCCTTCATGGAACACATTTTGTACATTGAGATGAATGAGGGAAACAGACAGGAAACACTGATTTTGTGGGGATCTGGAATGAAGAAGTAATATCCATGCTGGTTTCTGTTACTAAAATACCAGTTTTCTCCTAGGGGAAAAAATGGGTTTAGGAAACCCTAAGAAGCCTTGGAGGCAACAACAATGACAGTGAATTTGGCCACAACATGGTAAGGATGTGATCTAGTCTGCATCTTTCCCAGAAGGATTCTCCATCAGTCTTGGCAGAAGCACAGTGTTCCAGTCATGTTTCCAGGTATGTTCCAGGCATTTTCTGAGTGTGTTCCAGCCTTGGTCCAGGTGTGTTTGAACATGCCCGGAAACATGTCCCTCATAGGAATCTGCTTCTTCAGAGGATGTGTCCCTGTCTGTGCCCTGAAACTCTTCCCCCAGGAGTGCAGCCACCCCTGCAGCAGGTGCTGTTTGCATCCCACGTGGGGAGGGGTTGCCAGAGCAGCCGGCCATGCCCACCCACCCCAGGCCATCACGGGGATGTCCCACACCAGGGACAGAGAACACAGGGAGATCAGATCTCTGAGGCCACACTGAGAGGCTGTGACAGAGGCCAGAGAGGGTCTCAGACACCCTTTTCCTACACCACTCACACAGCCACAGCCGTACCCTCTCCACAGGACTTCTCCAGGTATTCTGCAATCACATTTTACTCCGCTAAGAGCAAACACAAACGCTTCAGAAAGCAGAAAAGCTCAGAGAGAACAAGACCTCAAGGCAAATTCCGGTTCTGCGTAGGAAAAGAGACACCTTAGCAAAAACAGGACAGCTCAGCTCCAAATTCCCATCTTTAAACCTGCTTCATCTTGGTCTCAGCCTTCAGTGCACAAGGAGCGGGAAGGGCTCCCTGTTGCATCAGCCCCGCTCTGCTGTAGGTAGCACTGCACACACAAAGCCCCTGGCTCCTTCTGAATAGAACAGCCCGACAAAGGGGGAAGGGTCAGGCTCTGCTTTCCCGATCTGTAAGGTTTTCTAAAACTCTTCTCCTTCAATCCCATTCCCCACAGTTAATGGCTGGTTAGAGCAGTTTCACACTGACTGAAAGCAGAATTCCGTATATTTTAACTGTGCCTCCTTCCAGCCTGATTTACATCCCTGATCTACAGCACACTTAACAAAAGATAACTTCCGAGGGAAGAAAACTTATCATTCCTTAATGTAAAACTGCACTTACTGAGAACGGCCGTGGAAGCCTCGACAGGGAGCTGCAGGGTCTCTAAAGCTCGTCTCTGTAGTGGCAAAGTTTTCTCTGGTGCCTCGCACAAGTGGGATGTGAAGCCGGACCTGGGACTCTGTGTCTGTGCTCATGAGGGCTCTCAACTGTGTATCGTTGCCAAGACACCCGGGGCAGACTCCAAAGCCTCCAGATCTCGCCCTGGCCAAGGCATTCCTAATCAAATCTCCTTTCAGCGAGGCCACGGGCACAGAGCTGCAAACAGCATCATTTGCTTTGCCTCAGGTTAGGATAAACCAGGGGTACAGGACAGTGTGAAGCCAATTCCCCCCAGAGTCAGGATGGGATGTGCCTGGGTGTGAACGGAGAGGGAAGGGCTCCAAACTCCACAGCAAAGACTGGCAAAGATTAGAATTAAATAATCCGAGCAAGATTAAAAATGTATCTCTCCCGCTCACAATTTCCATAAATCTTTCAGAAGGTCTAAATCTGAGAAGGTAAATTGACTCCTTATCTGTCCACACTTCAAGCTTTTTAAAAAGCAGGCCAGAAGTCTGGAATAAATTCAGCAGGCAGCAATCTCAGCCTTACATGGGAACACTCGCTTAATAAAACACTACGGTTTTATCAGACTGTTTCCTTCTGTTTCCTTTCTGGTGGGTAATGGAAGTTACACCCACTGCTTGGTTTTGACGTGTGTAACCCAGAAAAGCCTCAGCTCGCTGTAAAAACGCCAAGTGATATGTTCCTTTGTTAGAAGATGCCTCGGGGCTCTTGTCGCATTCTTCTAAACACGTCAGGAAAAACTAAGTGCATTGTTAACAGCCAGGGGAAAAGCACCACACATTAGTCATCCTTCTACTGAATGGAAAAGAACAATTTCTGATGAAATATATTTCCCATTATATTCCTAGACTGCTTCACTGGATAGCTGCCCTTTCTCTCACCAGCCTCGGGCTGAAAACAGAAATTCTGAAAGAGAAGTTCTGATACTCTCAAAAAGAATGAAAGGAAAATGAGGAAGTTCTCACTAATAGAATTTTTTTTTAAACTGAGGTCAATCAGTTTCTTTAAGTGTTTCTTAAATGTTTATGTGATTAAATGTATTTGTTAAAAAGCCGGTCAAAATGAAAATGAAACTTTCTACTCTTGAAAGACACCAAAATGAGATGCTTGAAAATTTACATACGATTTCCTTATTATATATTACATATGATTTCCTGAGCCAAAATGTTGTCGAAATCAGTATTTTACAGACATTTCAACTTCGACAGAAAACAGATTTCCCATTGGGTTTGGAGTATCTCAGAAATGCCATCACAAAACGAGAAGCTGAAAGACACCCAGAGAAAAAACACCGTCAGCAGAGGTGGGAGACTGGTGGCAACTGTGTCTGAGGGTCCCGGGCTCCTGCAGTGCTGTGGCACAGCTCAGTCCCTGCTCCTGGCTGTGGCACAGCTCAGTCCCTGCTCCTGGTTGTGGCACAGCTCAGTCCCTGCTCCGGTCTGTGGCACAGCTCAGTCCCTGCTCCGGGCTGTGGCACAGCTCAGTCCCTGCTCCTGGCTGTGGCACAGCTCAGTGCCTGCTCCTGGCTGTGGCACAGCTCAGTCCCTGCTCCTGGCTGTGGCACTGCGTGTCCTGCTCCAAAGCGGGGCTGGAGAGCCTTGGGATCCATCTGGGATCAGCTACTCCCGCCTAGCCGGGGCTGCTGGCCCCAACGCTGCTTTTGTGGCCCAGCATTGTCCCGCAGAAAGGCTTCGGCTGCTCCTCAATGCCTGTCACAGCTCACCATGGCTGCACTAGAGCTGAGGCTTCGCCCAGCAGCACCACAGTTATTTACACCCTGTCTTAGTTCCAGCTCACACTTCTTCCGAGCAGGAGGCACAAAGACACGTATAAACGGCAATGAAATAAACCACAAAAGGCTGTGTTAACTGCTGGTAACTAAGAAGCCACCTTGATCCCTCTCTGCTTCTCGGATATTCGCCACATGACACCAAGGTCTCGGCTCACAAAGACTATTCAATTTGGGATTAAACATGTTGCATTGGAAATACGTAGCTCTGGTAACCCCCAGCAGCAGATTATAGCTGGCAAAGAGGGAAGAATGAATGGCCGAGGGAAGACAGGAGGGGACAGGCATTTGCACTGGAAGACTTATTTTTACAGTAAATGTTACCACCTTGCCATGTTTCTGGGACCTGAGAATTCCTGACCATAGGGAAAGAGAAATTCCGTGGACTAGCTGTTGTAACAAAGCCTAATTCCACTTGCTGGAGCTCCAGTTCTCAAAACATGACCGAAATCTGGAAAAACAATCTCATCCTGAGAGAGGCTTAACCAAAAACTGCACCAGTGAGAATGGGATTGAGCCTCAGCGTAACTGGAGAAGGCAGAGCCAGGGAAGTGTGGGGAGTCTCTCCAACAGCACATGCTGGAAGTGGCAGTTTTTCAGGAAGACTTCATTTGCTTCCAGCTTGCATGATTGCTTCTGAAAGCTTGGCCTCCTCCTTTCAGGATTTTCTTGCAGAAACTTTTGCCTGTTGCTCTCCAGATGATTCACATTTAGCCTCAGAGACTATTTTTAGCTGCTTTTATTAGAGCACATGTTCTTGGAGAGTTCCTGCTATTTATGTGATCCACATTTCCCTCCTCTGGGCTTCTCTGAGGAGCAGCTCCATGAGCCATCTATTGGGAGCAGAGCTGGCGCGACATTCCTCCTTTTGTGTCTTCCACACAGGAGAGCCAGGGAACTCCTGAGGTCAACAGCAGCATTCTTTATCACCATATAGACAGATAATGGAAAGCAAACAAGCCAAGGAAAATCAAACACAGCCCAGTTCCTCAGTGTTTGCAAGGCCCGTCTCAGGCTGGTTTGGGCAAAGGTCTGATGATCTGGACACTGCAGGCGTAATCATGCAGCAAATACACACAGGGGCAGCTGGGTACAACAGAGCACTAAAGGGCAGCAGAGAATTGCTGCAATTTGTCTGGGGTAAGCCTGACACCAAGACATGAAGTCACCTATTTGTCAGGGTCACACAGCTTTAAAAAAATGGGATACTAAATTATCAGTGTATCCAACATCATGGTAGGTGTTTGAGCTGGATGTCTCCATGATCAGTTTTATAGCTTTGACACAGGTATTATGGGATATATAATTAACAACAACCCAAAATACACGCACACAAATAATGTTTCCAGCCCAAGAGGCAGCTCTGCAAGTGGGAAAGTGCCTTATATCAGCTTTCACTCATTTCTTTCACATATGGGATTAGTGTCAAAGTATTAAATCATTTTTACACTGGTAAAGCCACACAAATCAAGGCCTGTCTTGCTCTAACTCTACTCATACCAAATCCTATTTTTATGAAACACAGGAGATTAATATTGTGAAGTTCCTGCCACTCTTCCAAATGTGGTTAAAATTACTGAATGAGTGTAAATTTTTAGGTGGCTAGAATTGGGACTCACACGTGCACACACACAGTCAAGACACATCACAAACACTGAGAAACCCAACAAATCCAGAAGGGAATAAACTGGATGCAGAGGTGAAAGCAATCTCAAGGTATGAATGTGAGGCAATTGTAATTTTTCTCTTTGCTCTCTTCCCTGGCTCACAAGTCAATGTCTCCTCTATCATGGAGACATTCAGCACACTCTAATATATAACCCCATCTTTTAAGCATCTTGTGTATTGGTCCCCAAAGTATGGCTCAAGCTCATTAGTTTATAATCTGCTGGGTTAGTAAGAGCTCACGGGGAGCCAACATATGGATGCACTTCTGAGCACATTATCAGCTGCAGTGCAGCAGCTTAGCCCATTGCACTGAGCAGAGGAGTTAGGCACACTCTTCCCTTGTCAATATGGCAATAATTAGGGCTGCTGTGTGGCTCAGCAGACAAAAGAACTGGCAGACCAAATTAATCCCAGGAGTAATTCAAGGAAGACAGAGGACTTACACCAGGAGTCATGGCCCACTGTGTTCTCCTTGAAAATATTAGTTATTTGCACACTGAAGTCTGAGCTACTAAATAGCAATTAGACAGCTACATGGGAAAGAATTACCTGATTACGAGATGATTAATTAGTATGCTGCCAAGATACGATTATCCTGCATCTAGGGAATACGCTGCATTTGTTCTTTGCTCCTTACAAGATGATGATGGCAGCATAAAGCACTTCTGCCCTCAATCCCTAAGTGAACAGCAAAAGAGCACTGACAGTAGCACTCAGTACCCAGGGATTTAATGAAGGTACAAACATGCAGGACAGATTGACACAGTCACAGTAGGTTAAGAATAGACAAGGAAACAGCTTCACAAAGAGCAAGAACCAAGTGAGATCCTACCTGCACTATCCCTCAAACACACTCAATGCACCACCACAAGCATGAGACCTCACAGTGGGAGAGAGGCCACTTCTGGCCATCTCTGTTTGGCAGTGTAGGCACCACACTTTGGGACCATCACCTCCAAACCCAGCCTTGCAGATTTTGCAGATGCCTGCAGGGACTGGAGGACAAGCAGCATATGCACCTCTGGCTCCTGAGATACCAGGAAAAGGCAGAAAGGCTGATGTGATTGGAAGAGGCAAGATTTCCAACACCAGCTCCTTCTAGCAGAACACAGCCTGACCTAATCACTTAGATCATGCCTTTTAAACGAGGGTGCAGCAAACTTGTAATGGTGCCCTTGTCTGATAAAGTAGATCTGGCCCCACCCACCTTGCCAGGACAGCACCTTCATAAACCAGTGCAGGTAAGCAAGAAAGACATATTCCTTCAGCACCATCACAGCCAGAGCTTTGATCCTTTCCCTGGCCGAGGAAAGGGAGCCCTGCTTTGCTGTGTCTTTCCTCTGGGCAGGCTCTGCAGACAGAGGAACAAGGAAAAGCACTCTGGAAAATTATTAGCCTGTGAAATTTAGTATCAGATTACACCTACATGCACAAAACTACTGCTGAATGTTACAGATGCTCAGACATAAAAGCTGAGCCAGCAGACAGGGCACCAGGTACCTGTTCCCACTCGATGATGGACATCTGTGACCTCAGTGACATGCACTCACCTGGCTCTTCTGGAAACCTGACTGACTCTGCCACCAACCTGGGCCTTATCACTGAACAGCTCAATTCATTTTCTTCAGACTTGGGTGAGCAACAATTTTCTAGCTCCCAGAGAAGCTGAGGGAGGAATTCATTAGATCCTGTGATGTACTTTGATAGAATAATAATGGAACAAATATTGTAAATAGTTCCGATGCTAATTCCATCATCTACAGAACTGTGGTCACAGCCTCCAGGGATTTAACAGATAAATGGTGCGTGGAATAAATCTCTCAGAATTTACAAGACTACGTATCAAGTTTGCAGATCCTTTTTCTACATTTCCCCACCTGTGCAGGGCCATCCTACAGTTTGTCCCTCCAGGATAAGGGAGAGCAGCCTGCTGTGAGATGATGGTGAGTGATACCCCAGTGCTCAGAATATGTCCTGAGCATTGCAACTGGGGCGTTCAGCACGCTGTGTTGAACTTTACCTCTCTGTTACCCCTTAACCAGACAGCTCCCAATTAACAACTTTGTGTGGGCCCAACCAGCTCTAGACAATATTTTCAAATGTGACCACTGTGAAAACGGGGGAAAAAAAAATAGGTCAAGAGGATTATGCAGGGTGACTAATGATTGCTGCATGCTGGGCTGAGATGTGAAGTCTGGCTGTGTTTTCAAAGGTGCACAATAATATGTCCTTGTCTGACCTGTGGTGGTGTTGACACTTCTTCAGAGCTGATGCCTCCTCACAAATCCCCATTAGGCTGGAAGCTTGAACACCCACCATGAATGATTCCAGCAGAGTGGAAGGGCTATCAAACTTTGCAGAACTCCCATTTAAGTTTCACTTCATTTCTTAAAAGCCAGGCAGCAGAGGCAATTACTGAACTGTCAAGTCCTTCTGAAGCTGTTTGCTGAGGGACAGTGGCTGCCGTTCTCAGACTGTGGAGCACAACTGTTAATTCCATGACGATTCTCTGGGGCTGGCCAAGGGATAAAAGGAGGGGGATGCTCTGCTCAGCACATACAGTCAAGGGGAATGTGCCCTGCCAGCCAGCCTGCCATCTAGGCAGCCAGAACTAAGAGTTTTATGCTTATTTTACTGATAGAGATGGAGAGCATGGTTCAGTTGCCCTTCCCAAAAATCACAGGATGTTTGTAGCAATAGGATAATGAATTCAGCTGTTTTCTCTCCTGGATCTGTGTTTAGCATTAGAATCCTTCCAAGTACATCTTCCATTAGCAGGCAAGTTAGAATTCATTTTTCTTGGCTGGCAAATGTTCTTTACTCAAGTATTTGTATCAACTCTCCATTCTGCTCAGAGAAATGTGTCCTTTTCTAGCTACAGATACTGGAGGAGAATATGACTCAATTATAGCTATAGAGGAACTCTGGGGCAACAAGTGCTGCAGCAGCCTCAGAGAACCACAAAAAAAAAAAAAAAAGCCTTTTGTTTCTATCACAGCCGCCTCACGACTATAAATATAACCACAGCGACAAACACACACATACCAGGAAAAACATAACTCCTGATTCAGCTTCACCGTGAGGAGGCTCTGAAAGGCATCCCGTGTCAGACAGAGGCCAGCCCTTGCATATGGGCTGTTGGCAGCCTGGCAAAAGCCGGGTGTGCTGATGATAGACTGGGCGATTCTGGGCCCCAGACACGGAGCAGGGAACAGCAGGTGCAGATCTGCTGTAGGAGGCAAGACACCTTCTCCAATTTATATAACGTTTTGTCACATGCCGCAGGGAAAACTCCCGGCTTGAGGAGAAACATACAGTTGCCCGAGAAAGCTCAGGAGTGTGGGCAAAGCTGTGACAATACCAGCACCATCCAGACCTTTCTGATGCACCATCACATGGATCTTCTACTGCTTTGGGGCAATGTTCACACTTATACACGGCATGGGGGAGGGCAGCATGCGTGTACATCCCAGAGCTGCCTTTAAAATAAGGTCAGTTTTAATTCCCAGGCAATTGTCAGGAAAAGGGACAGAAATTCCTCACTGTAGCAAGAGCAGAGCTCAGTGACTGAGTAGATACAGCCCAGGCAAGGCCAGGGTACACCACAGAATGTAACAGAGGATCCATTTCTGCCCCATTGTTACATCTCTGCCATCATAGACCAAGAACAATAATTTTGCACAAATTCCTCGCTTTAGATCGACCCAAAAGCAACAAGAATACTTTTCTTGCTTTTTAAGGACAAACCTACCAGAGCTAACAGACTGATTGTTCCATGAATAAATTTCTTTCCAAGTGTAAAATCGCTGCTTGCTCATTCCCTTTCTTTCATCCTAATTAAGTAGTGAAGTAATGTGCAGTATTGTCAATGGCCCTGGTGCTGCACAGATACTTCTACAATATTGGAGGGACGTGAAGCCAATGAAGAAGATTCTCTCCCAACAGTTCCCCTGAGACCAGGAGCACAGGCTGGAAACATCCAGTGAAAACCAAGACACCCCACGACTGGGTGAGCCCAGCCAGGACCTGCAGTGACCCCTGTCCTGTAAAGAACAGGTCATGGAAGGGGCCCTCCCTGTGCTAAACGTGACTTGGATTTCTTAACCATTTCAGCAGGGAGTAAACTGCCTCTAGTTAGCTTCCACATTCTATGTATTTCCATAACCTGGTCAAATTAAAATACTGAACTATTCTTAAACACTGAGCCCTGCCCCTCACACCCACTTCTCCCTTCTAATTAATCATGTTCAATATGGAAGCATTCAGATGCCATGAGAAAAGGGGTCCTGTGAGGCAGCCAGTTGTCAGCAGGGGGGAAGCTTAGAGATCCCACGTCATCTGAGAAGCAGCTACAGATGGAGAATTACCTCAGGAAGTGTGTGGTCCATGTGGTTCTTGTTACTCACTGGCTCTGGTGGAAGCGGCAGGAGCGCGAATGCAGCCTCAGCCTCCCGGAAAGTGGGAGCTGGGAAAAGGATGTTGTGCCTCCCCAAGTGGCACATGCCTGTCCCAGGGAGCTGTGCTAACACAGGGGAGCCCAGAGCAAGTAAAAGGTGCAGGCTGAGCTCCTGGAGCTTAGTCAGGAGAGTCCTTCCTCCCTTGACTATCAGCTCCCTCATAAGGGAGAAGACATTGCATGTGAAGGTGAGTCCATACAGAATGCAAGTATCTAAGTCAAACTAAATATCCATTTTTGTTCAGCAAATAGGGATATACACCTATTAGTGGTGGCTTCTTCCCTTTCCAGTGTCTTCCTTCTAAAATGAAGTGGTCCTGTCCTCCAAGCAGAGGAGCAAAGGAAAAGCCCCACATGACAGGCACTATAAAAATACAATCAAGAGAGATTGTCTCTTCAGGTGAAGATTTTTGATCTAGTGAGACTACACACAAGCCAGAGGAAAAGCACGTCCCTCAGCAGCACAGCAAGCAATGCCCCGGCTCTAAGTCAGGAAACATCTGAACATTTTGTTTATGGGGAAAAATTAGTAACCTCCAAGAACTGCAGAGAAAGTGCTCTAGGTCTTTCCCTAGCCCTAGGATTTTGCTTCGTGAAGCACTTGGGTCAGTGTTATTCAGTACATTTCACTGCTAAAACTTCTCTTTGTAGACCAGCAGGATATCAGTCACTCTTGGCAGGGCATCCCCTGCAATATCTGAGTACAAACTCTTTCCCCTTTGATTCGGGAACCACGACATGACACAGGATGTCTCCTGATCACAATGTTCTGTCATGTTGCAGTAATCTGAGAAGTCTTACTCAGTTTTTCTTTATAGGCCAGCAATGGTACTAAACAATAGTTGAAATCTGAATTTCCTGCACAAAACGCCCTTTTATATTCCCCTTTAGTATCTCACCATTGGCTTGGCAATGAGGCAAACAGAAAGATTTAAAGTGCAGTTTCAAAACACAGAGGAAAGGGAAAGCTGGTGATTTACTCTTTCACTTAACTGACAGGTTCCCAGGTGAGAAACCTGTGTCAGCTCCTGCAGCTACACAACCCTGCAACGTGTGATTCATAATGGGATGGTTGCTGATCCTCGTGCTGAAAGGTTCACAGGTATGAAAGGCAATATTTATCCATTAGTCTCACAAAATACCATGCATTGCTGATTTCCATAAAAATCAGATCTCAGAGGTGCAGTGAAATACTGACTTCATTCATTATTCAAGTCTCCCTCCTCATTTTTTCAAAATAATAACTAGACTATGAAATATTCTGAGGAATGTAACAAGAAGCCAGTGGAGCAAAGATCCCAAGAAATACATTAGTGTAAAGTGTAGAGATTTATGGCAGAGACTTTTTGGAGCTCTAATTATGACAAGCCATTTTAAATTCTGAAACTCTGAAAGTCAAAAGAGAACGCTGGCGAAGGTGAAATTGTACAAGTTGGAAGGAGAGATATAGATGGGAAAACCTTTTACTGTGACAGCCTCAAAAACAAGGTGAGGGGAAAAAACCCAATCAACTTGGCAGGAATATGTTTATCTCATATTCTTAAACTGATTTTCATAGTCTAAGAATCTGACCAAGAATTCTTACACACACCAGGAATAAATGCAGAACAGATACAGATATAGGAAATTTCTTGTGGAGAATATATATATATAAACACTTGAGGTTCTGTCTGTTACCAAACAAGCTAAACATCCTCCCTGCTGCTGGAAGAAGGTGGCAGCATAATCAGTCCATGTAAGTTGAGAAACTTCCCCCATTTTAAATGAGGTCAGTGCTATGACTAGATTTCTGCCATGGGCAAGGAAGTTTACTTAAGTATTGCACTATTCTATAGAAATGAACGGCCAGAGCTCTATAATGTATTCACACCGTATTTATGTACTTGATGTGATATCAAAGGGTGCAGAGCCTGCAAACCTTCTCCCCTCCAGTCACCACCCTGCTTGGCTCTACCTGGAGTAGCACAAACACACACTGAGAAAGCCTTTTCCCCAAACAAGATCCCAAATTACCACAGACTTATGCACAAAGGAAACAAACGAGCAGGATTCACACCGGGGCTGTCTCCCACAGACTCTTGGGCTCCACGGCTTAGAACAAATCAAAGTCAAATGCTTTGTTATCACAGTGCTATTTACACAGGCTGGCACGAGCTCCAAGGAATCACCCTTTTTGCTGCGCCTTTTTCTACTTCATGCACTCCCTGTCCAAACCCTTCCCAGCCATGGTGCTCGGAGTGAGGCTGCCAGGTTCACACTGTCGGCCCAAAACGCTCATCAGCATTTACGTCAACTCTGTATCAACACCGCCATGGTTGTATTATTATTGCAACTTAACCTTCCTAGAAGCTTATCATCACAGTGAGTACCCAAACAAGCCTGGGATCCAGGGCACACATCCACCCAAGCAGGCTCTGGCTCGGGGCCCCAAGTGGTGCTGGAGTCAGCGGGGTGATTTCAGCACCAGCCTGGGTAAGAAGGTGAGCCAAACAGCAAATCTGGCAAATTAACTCCTAATTAACAAGGCCTCTCAGGGACCGAATTAATCTTTCCTGGATTTCTATAAACTGAGGAAATGTAACAAGTGACAGTTTCTTTTCTATTTCTCCTCTGTTCAGGCTGCAGCTGTTGGAGCAAGGACCGTTTCCCTTTATCCTGTCCCTGCACCTGGTGACACTGTGTCACCTGCGCTGAAACCCTTCTGGGCTCTGCAAGGACCGTGTCAAACTGAGAGAGATGATCCCTCTGTTCCACTCACCTCACGATGAACTTCAGCAGCCTCTGGTTGGCACAGAATCGCTCAACAGAAGCTGCATTTCTCTGCATCCCCGGTCCAGACAGGGCCTCTGTGTCCCTGACAGAAAGAAGGTCAAATAGCCCGTATCTCTTCTTAATTTTTAATCACAATTTCATGCTGTTATTTCAGCTGCTGGAGGCAGTGTAGCACAAATCCCTCAGGAGTAATTCCTAGATACTCTCTTGTAGGCTGGCCTACTTTTTCCCCCGTTCAGTTACAAATTGCTTCTCACAGCCCAGATGTGTGACAGCACTGGCAAAGCTGCCTCCGCCCAGACAATACATTCTCCACTGCAGCCCGTAAAATTAAAAAAAAAAATCATGTTTTTACTCTTCTCCAGTCTCTAAAGATATAAAAGAGAATCAAGATCTCATTTTTAACTCCATGAGCCCATGAGTACGATGGTTTAATTTTAAACAGCTCTGAACAGAGCACAGACATGATCCCCCTGTGACATCTCTCCGTGGCTGAATCCCCGCCAGGAAAACCTGGGAGAGACACCCGGGTGGGGAGGACAAAGAGCAAAGTCCTGTGGGGACTTGGGACATGGCAAGAGCTGGGGGAAGGTGTCCCAGAGCTGTCCTAACCAGGGCAATTCCACGAGCCCTGTGAGTCACTGTGGTGGCAATTCTTGAGGCTACTGTAATAATGTATTTAACAATGAAATATTGTTCTAGCACAGGGATGTGACTTCCTCCATAAAAAAGATCAACTTTTAGCTTTCAGTCCTTTCACAGCTGCTACCTAAAGGCTGAGCCACAGCCTAAATTGGTTTAGCCAGGGAGAGACGAGGATGGGAGGAATATTTTGCCATGGCAACTGACAGTTTCAGAAAAGACACCCCCAAAACTGTGCTCTGCCAGAAAATCAGCAGATTAAAAGCTTGAGGATGATGCCTCAGAAATGAAAACAAGGGATGAGACAGAAAATATCTAATAAATAGTGGTTCTGCCAATGAGATGGGAGACAGGTGTTAAAATAAAGCTTCTGAATGATACACAAAACCCTATTTGGACCACAGGATAAAAAAAAAACCTCACAAAAAGAGTCAGAGATAGTAATAAATGGACAAAATTACTTTCCTGTGGATGCCTGGAAGGACACTGGAGCTGGAACTTCATCTCTTGCTGAGTCACAGCAAGGATGGCTGAACTGAGCAGTCACATTTCCTCCTGCCTCAAACCACCCAGCCAAATATATCCCTAAGAAACCATCAATTTTGCCTCAGACAAGACCCTGGGGGAAGTGAATAATCTCTGGTCTCCCATTGATTTATGCTTCTATTACAGGAGGGCAGCACCCGCAAGGTGCTTCAAATTTAAACCAGTTCACTGGCAGAATTCGTACAAGAACACTGACAAAAATTCAGCCCAGCTTCCTAATTCCAAAAGGGCACTGCTTGAATCAGCACTGATAGACTCCATTCCAAGGTTTATGGAAGCTCAAGCACCATCTCTGCCAGGTCACCCCCCAGCCCTGGGCATCTCCCGCTGCCCTCAGACACAGGGTGTTGTGGCATTTTGGGTGTCGTGGCGAGAACTGGGTGGCAAAACATTTCCCCCAGCCTGCAGGCTCTTAGATTTCAAAGTATGTATTTTTCCAGCCCAGCCCAGAATGAGAAGGTCAAAGCCCCAGATTTTTCTCAAAAGAAAATCCAAAACACATTTTGAGAAAGGGAAGAAACATTTTTTGACTGGGCCAGGTTGTTCCACTTCTTATGGTATTTTATGTGTGTTTTATACCCCAGCTGAGCAAAAACAAGTCAGGAGAAAAAGTAATTCCCCTTTAAAAATGGCAATGTTCCACCAAATCAGAAATTCAAACTGGTTTCGAAAAAAGAAAACAATGCTCAATCTCTTTTATGGCTGTTTTTAGAGGAGCTGGCATTTATTTTGTTGGAAGATGCCTACCTTGCCCTGAGTACAAACCTGCTCAATCTCTGTGCAGCAGTTCTTCAGGGCAGCATTTCAGGATCAGCTCGAGCAGCCAGAGAGGCAGTTTATTTTTATGCAGGTGTTTTGCACCAAGGGCATTTGCTTTTGCATGTATGCACAAACATAAAAAAATATAATTCAGAATATTGCCAGGTGAAAGCAGGCAATTTCCATGTAAATGAGTCCCAAACGGGGGCACACTGTGCTCCTCATTGCTCTCGGTAATTACTCACTGGGGGCTTCTCAGCAGTTGTAGTTAATGGTGCTTTTTGATGCTTGGAAGAAATAGGAAAAAGTGAATTGCTGAGAGTGTTGCCTGTAGAGGTTACAATAAACTTTCCATCAGTGCAGACAGTACCTTGTCTGTGTAAAATCCTGCCTAGTCCTACCCAGGAACAGGGACGTTTTTTTCTCTCTGTAACTGCATGGCTGTGCTTTATGAAGCTTTTCTCCCACCTTCCCCCTCCAACAAGGGATTCAGGTAACAAGGACCTCAAGAACAGCCCAAAGTGTTGATCCAACGCCTGCCAGGGTCTAAGAAATCTTTCTGCTGATTTCAGCAAGGGCTGGGATTAATCCTTGGGCTGGGGCTCCCAAAATGTTTATACTGAACATATTTATTTCTCAGGGGATGCAGCAGAGGATGAAGGGAAGGAGAACCTGGCAGATTTAGGAGCACTGAATACAAAACAGACTTCTCGATTAGATTGGGAAAACCAGGAAAAACCTCCTGTTTGCCTTGGCCTGCTCAAGAGAGCCAGAACATTCCCCAGCTGAACGCCGGGGGGACATGCATGGCCCAGGGTTTGACCACTGGAGGAATAAGACTCAGCCTCTCTCCCGGCTCCTGGAGCAAAGGCATTGACGGGAGCTGCTCAGAACCACAGCACAGGTCCCACAGTGACAGAGGGCCTGGCAAGGGAAGCAGTTTGCTAACAGGCACCCTGTGATCCACCGTGTGCCATCAACACCCCCAGAGTGTCAGGCACAGGGAGGGGAGTGAGCCTTCACACATGACACAGACACTGAGCATCTGCAGGGCTGAAAACACACTGGGAGCCAGGAATGACTGAGAGCGTGTGGGTGGCGGAGAAAACTGGAGGCTGATAAGGGGAAAAAAAAGCTTCGGTTTGCTGTGCCTAATATTGCTTCTCCTTGCCACATGGACAGGTCTTTTTCTCTTGGCTATCAGTAGAAAAGGTATTTCCATCTTAATCACTTCTTAGCTGCTCTGCTAAGATAAGACTGTCTCTGTGAATGCTGCCACAGAAGGCAGGGGGAAAGATGTATTTCACGTTAGCAGATAGGCAACAGCTAAATTTAATGGCAGGAAAAATGTATCAAGAAAACCCTCCTGACAAATGAGGTCAATTATTCTGCTCAAGAACACTGTCGACTCAATGGTCAAGCTGGAGCCATTGCTTCAAAACACAGCCTATGTGAGATGAAAACTACAAATATTCTGGTTACAGACTCCCCAGAGTTTCCCCACTAGATGTGATAGTCTTCATTCAAACTTTGTTTCAGCTTCCAGAAGGAAGAGTGGGCTCAGAACAGCAAGGCTGCCCAGACCCAGAGCAAACTATGTGGGAAGACATTTTGTCAGGGGATCAGCACTGCCAAGTCTGCACCAAAGAAAAATAGATCAACAGCTCTGAAGGATGAGTGGTGCTACCTTCACTAAAGATCTGCATTAATTTGTGCTGTCAATCAAGGAATACCTTGATATTGTCTTGGTGATGGACACCACCCAAACTGGGCAGAACTGAGAAGTCAGGTGTTTTTGGGGCTCAGGTGAGATTTGATGTCTCTGCTGGCTCCTCTCTACTGAAGTGAGGGATTCGTTCATTAGCAAACTGGCACTGCTGCATCTGCTGGTGTGCCTGGTGACAGGGATGTCCTCAAAGGGAAAAAAGGACAGCTTTATTTGACATGGGAACAAGAAGAAGATAACTGCAGGTCTGAGTTCAGGAAAACAGCCAATTGTCTCCTGGTCTTTGTTTTTCAACAAAATAGCAAGAGATGGCACAATACGAGATAGTAACTGCGATCCCAGACTGACAAGGGGGAGCTCTGCAAACCTCTCCTCAGTGCACCAGTGTCTCAGATTGCTGCCTTCTTCCACAGCCTAATGAAAAACCCATTTGGATCAGTCTTTTCCTAGAGCAGAAGGGCACCCCAGCTCTGCTCTGACACAGGTGTTAGCAGAGATCCTGGAGCAACTCAGGGGGAAAAATACTTCTTTCAGAAGTTTGTGGGTGACTCCTAATTGCTACTGAAAATATTTTCAAAGCAGCAGATCAGCTAGCAGTCCCAGCTCCATCCCAGAGGCAAACACAATTTATTTGTCATGTTTCAACAATTTTTCCGCTGTTCATAGAGTGTAATTAATCATTTGGCAGGCAGGCAAACACACACAGAGAGAACTGAAAAGGCAGCTCATTCTTTGATATGCAGTGACTGTCCTGTTAAGAGACAGATTCACTTTCTTAATTGCAGGTGGGAGCAGGAAAAGAAAAAAAAATGTAAAAGTGGCAACTCAGTGCAGCAACAATTAATAACAAACAAACAGTTTTGTTTAACAAAAGGATCCTGCCGTTAACACGCTCTTCCACAGGGTTTGCATGTATGGCTTTTGGGCATACAGATGAAAAGGCAGCTACTCATATATAAAAATACACAGCCTGTCCCTTCACAAGCAGCTGCTCAAGTGGGGACCCTGTCAGCTGATGGTGAGGGGCTCTAAGATCTGTCACTCAACCCCCTCTTCTGTCACCTACTGGGGTGCTCTAGATTCAAATCCGAACAGCCAAAATACATCAGGTGAAGGGCAGAACAAGGAGCTCCTGTTGTTGATTCCCTTTCCCCTACGAGATGCTCAGACAGAAGAACACCTAGACCCAGGTCATTGCTTCTCGGGTCCTGTAATGCAAATCTTGGCCAGGGAGCTGCAGATGCAGCCAGCCTAATTCCCTCCCAGCCCTGTGGCTAGTGCTCCCAGCTGGCTGGGTGCCCGGGAGGGCTGGGAGCCAGCCATTTGGAAATGCTAGACACAGGCACTTTGCTTTGTTTGGGCTGGCTGAATCTGGGTCTGCGTTTTCACACACATACTTCAGCTCTGGACTGTGTTTGGTTACTGTCTCCCAAAGGCTACCCAAGGGCTCTGAAGTGCTACCAGATGCTTGCCACGAAGCAAAGTGGACTAGGGAGACTTCAAACTGAAGCCAAAACAAGGGTTGAGGCCACAGCAGCAAACAGGAATTCAGGACCAATAAATTGGCTTCTGGCAAATTCAAAGCATTTCTATTATCTCTCTAAAGGCTGTAAGAGACAGAAATTATACTAATAAATAGCATTTGGCTGAAGCACTGCCTCAGCTGGAGTGCAATTCAGACCTTAAACAAATCAACAGACTCTGAAGCCACAGACATGGGTCAGGGGGGTTTTTTTTGTAGATCCTGGACTTGGAGGGCTCTACAACTGCTAACTCCTAACTGCAATCCCATCCTCCTCAGTTTCTTTGAATCAACTTCCTGTTGACAAAGTCAGTGGGACGCGTTCCACTGATCTGAGACCCATAGTAACCAAGTGCTGCTCTTTGCCTTCTGAGATAGTTCACAGCACCTCACTGTGGCTCCTGCCACTTCATCCCACTTCTTGGAACTACCTTCACCTCTTCAGTTTGCCGCCTTTGGGCTTCAGAAAGCTACAATAAGAGGGAGTGGGTACTCGGGAGGGGAAGCAAAAGTGAAAGCAGGGGACAGAGGGGATATGTGACAAGGATACATCTCTCCTTCCTCTTCCTCTCAAATCACCATGTGACAGCATAACAATGAACCATCTCCGTACCTGCCTTTGTCTAAGCACAACCCCTCAGGTAGAATAAAAAAAGATGCATTCCCTTTTAAAATACCTATTTGTGCCACCACAGCAGTTGTGTCCCTTTGCTGCCTGGGAATCTGACTGCACCTGAGAATTAGACAGAGGTGCAAAGGGTGTACTGGGATGGAAATCAGATTAGACAGGCAACTACCATTTGTGCCACTGGGAGCTGTCCATACCCTTCACTACAGCACCAGGAACTCACACTCAGTAAGGTCTGAGAGATGCAAGGACAGCTCACATGTTTTCAGTACGTGTTTCTTTCAGAACGGGGAACAACTGTTACGAACAGTGACAGTCTCAAATCCCTGCAGTTCGCCTCTGTTTCATCAGATTGGAAATTCCAACGTTCTGCCACAAAAGAGAATCCTTAAGGCAAGAGCAGAGCCTGTTCACAGCCTTTCCCCAGTCTTTAACTGACATCTAGCGAACAGTTTCCAGACTGCACCTGGAGGACCTGGAGATGGCAGCGGTGCAGAGGAGCTGTGGGCTGAACAACAGTGTGCACTGCTCCCTGTCCTCTCCCCACCACGATGGCTCATCTGCCTTGTGGGAAGGCGGGGAGGGACCTGGTTCTGCTCCCAGGATGCACAAATCCTGCTCTGGCCCAGTTAAAGTGGGCAAACACTGCACGGGACTCCACTGCAGTGGTGCCCTTCACTGCTGGGACCGTACAGGGAGCTGGTGGATGTCAGAAGGGTTGATCAGCAAGGCTTCCACCACAGCACTGCCACAGCAGCCCTTCCTGAACAGGAAGGGTCACCCTCTGCCCCCTCCCTCTCCCAGAGGCAAAAATCCAGCACTCAAATGGGAAAATCATCAGTTGTCATCAGGATTAGCAACTGCAATTCCCACTCTCAGGCTGTCCTGGAGGACAGGTGGCAGGAGACTGTGCAGTTTGCAGCCACATCAAGTTTGTCTTCAAGAACTCTCTCACCCCAGCACACCATTGGGCGACAGCAGATGTGAAATTCCCGAGAAATAAAGACCTAACACCCATGTCACTTGCCTTCAAAGAGCGTCAGAACCAGCCTGAAATGTGTGCAGAGCAATAGGGGAACATCAAGTGTGTGCAGAGAACCCAATCCCATTTTATAGCCTCTATCAGCTACTGCAGAACAGGGAGCTTTGTTCATCATATCTATTAAGGTAACCAAGCAACAGCATTTATGTCAACAGTTCCAAAAAACCAGGAGTTTAGAAACAAGCAGATTGGTGACAGTCACTGAGGTGAAGGAAATGTCTCTGTACTTTTTGTATGAACAGTGGAAACCGTTCTGTGTAACAGCACAGAGTGGTGTAACACAACATGCTTGTCACACGTCTCTCCTCAATACATGAGTATTGTTCTCACACCTCACCACCTGTGAAGGGAAAATGCTTTCCCTACGGACTTCAGAATCACTTGCAACCTTGTAACACCACTGACACACATTAATTCTCTGGATGTACAATGCTAACTGCACCTTTAATCATCAGGTTTTACACGGGTGGAGGTGATTAAAACCAACTTAAAAAGAAGGAGAGACAAAGAGATGCTTAAAGGAAAACTTCAGACTACTCTGCTTGTTACACTGCACAGACACTGTCAAATTAAAGATAGAGATGAAGATATGTAATGGTTTGAGAATACACTACACCCACAAACCAAAATACATCCTATCAAGGTTTCCAAAGGTGTATCGCTTCTGCTTCCCAACAGCTGTTGAGGCCCTGTTTATTATCTGCAGAAGATCCCCGAGGACATGCTCACCTAGTTTGACTGATTTAATTAGATACAAATCAGTGTTTTGCATTCCTGAGGTGCCAGTGAGCCTGTATCTCCCTCAGCAGCCAAGAGTACTGAGGCTTGTAAGGGGAACACCATCCAAATGCTAAATACTCACACCAGGTGACAGCTTCCATTGTTACATGCAGCCCAACCAGCAGGGATGGCTTGCTAACAGTCATGAATCTGGGAAGGAAGGGTCAACAGGCCGAGTAAAACAACAGCATTTACAACCATCCAACTATACATCACTCCAAAGGCTTCCTCAGCCCACTAACATGAGACAGAATTCGTGCTTCTCTTACCTGGTAATAGTAGTCAACATACTGTGGCTCGTAGAGTTGAGGCTCAGCGTTTTCAGGAGACAGCACATCTTTCAGTAACTCTTCACAGCCTGGCAAAGAGCAACAAGAGCAAATAGTCAGGCTGAGAGTTTATCCAGATTGGCTACAGGTTTGTAGGCAATCTGTATGCACAAACCCTAGGAAGCCAGCTCTGGAGAGGGATGTATTTACATGGCTGTAACAAAGCTCTGCCTGCAGAGTTCTGCACAGCACACATGGAGTGAGTGGCACTTGGATAAGGGCAATTAGACCAATGCCAACTGCACTGCAGTGAAACTGAAAGCTCAGCATTGCTTGGCTTGGTAAACTGTCCTGCAGGATAGAAACCCACTCCTGACCAACCCAAACTCTGAAGTCAAACACTGGATTTGCAGGTTTGGAATGAGCTGACTGTTGCACATTAGTGTCAGTGGAGCTGCCTCTAATTTTCTGTAATCTTTGCCTCTAATTTTCTAAATTTCAAAACAACAAAGGAGAAGTGCCACAAATTCCCCTGCAAATAAAGCTCTGTCACAGAGCATTCAGTGTTTTGCAACCAAATATCTCTGCACTGCAACTGGAGATTTTCAGCATCCGTGCTTGCTTTTGTTAACAACCACATTAAGAGCTGGAAAAATCAATGCCTGTGTTTCCCTCAGTCCTCCTCTCATCTGAAAACCAAAGACAATTTAGAAACACTGAAATCACCAAATGCCTGGTTCCCCATTAATTACCAGTGACTGCACTTGGCACAGGGAGCTGCAGAAGGCAGTAATGTCAGGCCAGGTTATTTCAGAATGCCCAGCTCACAGCCTTGGGCCCAAACTGTGCAAAACCTTCTCGGCATGTACTGTGCACTCTCCTACCTGGAAGCTGCTATTATCCAGCAGTTATTCCTCCCTTCTGTCCCATCATTAATTGCCAACACATTTGGCTGTGACATTACACACCAATACCCCCTCAGGGGGCAGGAGAGCCAAAGGAAGCAGGGTAATGTAAGAAAGAGTGAACACAGGTTTGTACTGTTGGCTGATCTTCTCTCTTGGTTTTAAATACAGGAATAACATCTGTAGGGATGAAAGACTATTGTGGTTAAGGAGGAGAGTCCCTCACAAAGGAAAGGAGTACTTAAAAAAACAGAAAAAGAGACCAGACAGAAGAAGTCTAACGGGGGAACAGTGTTGTCCCAGTCTCTCACACAGAGGCAAATGTTGGAGGCAGCACCTGGTGAATGAACCCACCATTAAAATCTAAGGAATGTCACATGGATAACAGGCAGCAGGATTTTTTTCCTTTCCCAGCTTCTGCACTCAGGTGGTACTGAACAGACAATAAGCACAACTTTTAAATGCACATTTGCTGGAGAAGCTCATGGGCATGAACAGTGTGTTAGGGTCACTTCCCAAAGAGGAGTTCATCCGGGATTAAACAAAACCTACTGGCTGGGAGAGGGAAGATGTTAAACTTCTTTGCCCAGAGAGAGCATCTTTGTACATAACCTGCCCTGTCTGTGACTCCCACATTTCCCACCCAGCCATCACCCTTTTCCTTCTCTTGGTCTGAGCATTAAGTGCTCAGCCTGTGCTTGGCCGAGGTTATTCTCCAGTCCTCTCACAGAGGAGAGTTCAGTTTACTGTTTGTACCTTTTGACTTTAATAACCAAAGCTGATTACTCATCAAACTGCCTTGTGCCAGCACCCACTGTGAGAGTTGTTACACATATGAACTGCTTTGCTAAAAGGTCTCTGCATGATATGGAGCACCTACTCATTAAAGTGAGTTATCTCCAGCAAAAAAAGAAAATAAATGCCAAGTGCTACCCAGTAATGGATGTAGATTAGTGTAACAAAGGAAATACGTTAACACCATTCTAAAATTTCTCAGCAACAATATCTTTAGCCATAATTCCAAGCTTTATTTTCTTGATGCAGCTGTGCTAACAAAAGTGCTTCTAGTTAAAGACCTCTATGCAGTCAATTTTCATTTGAGCCTGTTGGGTTAGCACCTTACCAACCTTATTTTATTTTGGTGGTGGGGAAAAGTCATGCAGGCTGTGGGTCTCCAAAGAAAGGTTTTTCGGCAACAATTTTATTGTCCGAAGGTAAGACATCTCACCCTTTGCTCCCTAATCTAAATATAGCTTGAATTTTCCAGGCAATCGAAGAGATTTACACACAGGGCATCACACAAAGAGGGAACTCTGGAGTGTCTCAAACACTGTGCATGTATGTTCTTATTTCTAGAATGCTTTTTGGCTCATTGGGAAATGCCAGCGAGCTAAATTAGTGTGTCACAGTCCAGACAGGAAACAACAATGAATCAAGGTTGACTCTGGCAAATCTCAGTGTGGAAATATGAAGGTCCTGGACAAGGATGTGTCGAGGGAGCAGCCTGGCCTGGCCAAGCACACATGGTGCTCTCCACCAGAACCACTCCTGAGCAAAAACCCGTGTGCTGAAGGCTGCAGAGCTGCCATGGTGGGTATTTCAAGCTGTGCAGCAGGATTGACCCGAGGCTAGAAACCATCTAAAAAATAACCCACTGCAAAGCACCAAAGGAATCCTGCACAAAGATGTCCCACTATTGTTATAACTTCATTTTCCAGGAAAAGGCAGAACTGAAAGCCACTTACACGGCTGATTAGGGACATTTCATTTGGATGTCTACCTGTATTGTAAGATATTAATGTGCTCAATGCTCTCTCTCCTTCCTTGGTTGGGAAAACTCCTCTCATCTACATTTTTGGGCAGCACTTGGCAAAGCCAGAACAGCTCCAAGGCCTTGTGCATCCACTCCTGCACCACCAGAAGGGTGTCTCTTATAGAGAAACACTCCACACACAATTCACCTGGCCAGAACAGGGTCATCTTTAGTGCTAAGCAAAGATGATTAAAGTGTTTCACAGGTCACTGAAGGAGAAGACATGAACCTTTAGCTTTTTCAATTCCCTCAGTTTGCTAGGCACAATTATCTCAGGAGATAATTTTTCAAATTTACATTTAGTTTCATTAAAAACAAAATAAATGGTTTTCACACCCTAACAAACAGTCAAATTGCAAACAGACATTCTGGCCACAACTAAACTCAATTTTAGCAAAGCTGTTTCCTGCAAATGCTCCAAGAAGGAGATTTAACCCATACCACATCAGGCAATTTTCACAGGCAATTAAGCAATTTTAATAGTATAGGAAATCAAATCTGGTTACCTAATTGAATGTAGTTGGTTTCTGGCATTTTTCTTGACAGCAATAGCTTTTACTTTATCTGCTCCTGGATGTTAAGTGGTGTATTAGATTCATTTATGTGTTTAGGCTGTGTTTAATACAGTTTAGTTTAAAACTCTCAAGTACTTTCAGGAGTAACCAACAAAAGCCATCACCCTCCAACTACTGCAAAGCAGCCAGTGCTGTTTTCAGGGCTAAAATAAGCCATTAATCAGAATACATCTGCCTTTATGTTTTAATTATGTTTAAATCTGTGTTTGTTCTGCACCCTCTCATCTCTGAGCTGCAACATCAAGGGCAGTAGGGGGAGCTCCCCCTTTATTTGTCAAGGTTCGGGTGTTTTTAAGCAGAATATCAAAGCAAAGAGACTGTATTGGAAAGCGTCTTAAAATACAGGGAACAAGTGAGACTTAATCAGAGCCTGCTAAACACACCGAGAGCCTGGTCCCGCAAACACCTTTGACTGTGGAACCCACCAGCCCACGGGGCACATGAGAATTAACAGCTCCACTCACGCCTTGAAGTGTCTCAAGTGGCAGAAAATATTTACTGGATCAGTACAACAAATTCAGTGCAGCAAAACCAGCCAATGGCTCTGCTGAGCAAACAGTAATGGATCCCATGCTGACCCTCCTGAAATTACAGGGAATTCAGCCTCTCAAGGATGTTCTGGCTGCTCCTGGTGTCTCTAAGCAGCGCCACTTCTCAGGCTGCGCTGGCTTTGACACAGCAGCTCAGGAAGAGGTTACAGGTGTTATTTCATGGCAATTGCTCTCCAGATAGACAGTTATTAGAAATAAAGCCCTGCAGCAAACAGATAGAGAGGGAAGCTCAGGAGTAAAACCTTCATATTCTGGCATTCCAATAAAATTGCTGCAAAGCTTTAAATTTGCTGGCCAGCTTGTGTCTGGCTCCACCAGAGCCTAATTGCATGGGGACAGCAGCCCAGACAGCAGGGGCTCAGCACAGATGCTGAGGCAAACTCCTTTAATCCACAAAAGACCAGCAAAAAGAAGCAAAGCTTTCCATAAATAGCAAGCACCACACCTGTCCAATATCCACCCCCAGAGACACACTTCCCCCCTCCTGCATATTTACTCCTGCTTGAAAAAGTCCTCTCCATCACTTCCAAAGGTCCCTACCACCAGCGAAGCTCCTCAGCACATCGTTCCCCACAGTTCCTGCTTCCCAGCAGCTGAAGAAAATTGGCTTTTCCACCTCATGGTCCCAGCAGCTGCTCAGGAGGGACATGACTCACATGTCATGGGGTTTATCCAGCTCTGAAGCACTAAGGAGGAGGCAAGGCTTGATGTCCACTTGTAGAGGAACATAACATTTATTGTGTGTACCATGCAAGAACAAACAAAGCTCTGGTTTATGGAGGAGAGAGGCCAAGCTGCAGATTTTAGATCCAGAGACTGGAGTTTGTCCTTGCAATGACAGCAACCAGTTACAGAGCAGGCACTAAATACTCTGATATTTGGGAATTTTTCGGGTTCCAATATTTAACTTTTCACTAAGATCCATCCCTGGATATGAAATGCTCAAACGAGCATCATGAGAGATCAACTCTGATTTGAGCCTGTTGTTATAGATGCCCCAAACCTCACAATTTAAACAAATTCAAGGCACCAAACTACCATAAAACCCTTGACACTGTATCACATCTGTGCAGCAAACAATTTCTCCAGTATACTATAAAGGCAAACATCCAGGAGACGAATTAATTTGAAGTCTCATAAATAAGAAACACAGCAAGGCATTAGGATAGTAAAATTGGAATTTAAATATTTGGCCTCCAGCACTAAGAATAGCACAGCTTCATACTCCATTACTGAAAAATCCACTAGATTTATAGCAGCATCTCATTTTGCTCTATTAATCTGATTGCCCCGAGCCATTGTAATAGGCTGAGATGTCAAAGAATCATATTTTTAATCTGCTGCTGCCAAGACAAATTTCTTTTGTTTGATAACAAGCCTGATGTGGCCGCACTGAAAAATGAGAGGTAACAACATTGTGGAGGCTCTCCATTCTGGAAGGCAGAACTTTAACATGAGCAATTTAATTTTTTTAAGGAAAGCATGGCTGGTAGCCAAAGACCACTAACATTTTCCTACTGTGAGGTGAGCAATAGAACCAGCTTTTCTAAAGAGAGGCTGGGAAAACATGCAGCACAGTGTCTTATCAGAACCAGATAGAGCAGCTGCTGTGCTGATCCACACTTAGCACTGACACTGTGCGAGTGCTGAAATGCTAATGATGTGCTAAGGGAGCTCTGGGTGATGCTGCAGAACTGGGGGAATCTTCTGCAGCTGCTCACACACACTTATAACCATCACACAAATGATTTGGACTCTACTGATAATTTGCCCCACAAAAAGGCTTTAAGCTATTCATGAACTTGGAGTTGTACAAGGTATTCCAGAGAATTTGAATCAGTCACATCTTTGCAGGGTTAAACCTTAGGATATGAATACATGAATCAGTTCCCACAAGGTGAGCAAGGATGAGAACCCCCAAGGCACCACCACTCCCTGACAACTGTCAATGAGCTCACACTGTTCCTCCCAGGAAAGGGAACACACCCCACCACTGAGGGCACTGCCCACCATGGACAAGGGCACAGTTATTACTCAAGAGATGGTCACTTTTATCCCTTCCTGATGGTATTTTGTGTGTAGCCTGTGAAATACTGACAACTACTACATGATTTACAGAGCTTGTGTCTTACTTAACCCAGAACTTAGTCTGCCACAGCTTTTCCTGCTCAAGGAAAACCTCCAGTGTAACTTCAGTGTCTATACAATAATATACTGTGTTACCTTTCCTTCTGGGCTTTCTCTTGCCTTTCCTCCGAACACACCAGTGTCACCTTGGACAGTGTCTCCAAGCACATGGAGGAGAGCAGCTTCTCACTGTAATTTTACCTAATTACACACTGTCTTTGGCTGCCACAATCCTTAATTAAAATTCCCGTGGTGTTATGGTCTTGCATCATTATGGCTTCATAATAATCTCATCACAGCAGCCTCTCCAGAGGCTTCTCCTGGAATCACACCACGATCTCTCTGACATTCACCCTGTCCCTAAAGTGAAGCCTCTGGGCTGTGACAACACTCCAGCACTTTGCAGAGGACATGCCACATGTCTGGAAGAGGACAGGGTGGATTATTTTGCCATGGGAAGCTGGAAAACTCACAAACACCAAATCAGCTAAAGTCGCTCTTGCCTGTTTTCCTTGCTGCCCTTGGCTAACCCAGAAAGCATCACAATGTCTGTGTCTTCTGTCCAGGACTGTTTTCTTGCAAAACAAATGATTTGATACACCTGGTCTCTATCCTTGGGGGTTGCATGGCCAACCCATAATTAACCCTTTTCACTCCAATAATGACTCCAAGGACATACTCTGAAAACATGATTTAACTATACCTTGCAGGCACCTCAATAAAAGTCCTAACATTTCCAAGAAGAGAAACTAAAGCCTGAGGGCTTTCTAACTTCCAGGGGTAACTAAACAGCAGAACCAGATGAGAACCTGGAAGTATCAAACCTGGGCACAAAGCTACTCTTTCTTCTGCTATATTTGTCCTTAAATCACATCACATTTATTCTGACACAAATTAACAGCAAACCAATGCACAAGCACCAGTGGATGTAGGAATTCTAGCATTGCTCACCATTAACACGAGATGCACAAAAAGGAAAAATAACTTGGCTCTATTCCCAGAGTTGCTCTACTGTCGCTGCAAATAATCACAGTCAAAAGAGAGGATGTCTTTGATCATTACATGTTCTGCAAACAGATAGGCAGTGGAACTGAAGGTGATTATTTTTAAGAAACATGCACATACCTTTGATAGCAAAAACTCCGTGACAGAAGTCCTTAAAATTAATTCTTCCCAAATCATTTGGGTCCAAGTACTTTGCCAGTTTTTCCACCTAAAAGAAAAGATCATAAAACACGTGGTGAGCCTGATGTTGCTCAGATACAGTCTGTATCTTCTACAGAAGACCACATGTGGGAGAATACCTGCAGAGTTCACTTGGGTCAGCCAACAAATCATTCTGCAAGGAGCAATCATGTGTTAATTTGGATCATCTGGTGCTGAGTCAGGCTGATGCTCTGACCAAAACTTCTTCAGCTGGAACACATCAGTGCTCTCCTGTGTGGATCTCAGGAGCTTAACAAGGCTAGGTCACAGATTCACCCCTCTCATTTTAGAGCAGAGTGCCAACAGAATCTCCCTCCCTAGGAGCTCTTGCTGTGCAGGCAGCTCATAGGAACTTAAAACCCCAGCGATCCCCATCCCTCTCACCAGAAGTGCTCAGGGAAGGAGGAAGCACAAAGATGTGCACAACCCACGTCAGTCTCATTCCCTGGAGAATTCAGGAGAGAAAACTCATTGAGCACTTGGGATGAAACAAAACTTCCCTGACACAGCACATAATAAAATTTTTGTACGGAAAATTAAAAGAACAAAAACATACTTATGTGATGAGACAGGGAATGGTTCAGTACTATGCAAACAAGCAATGTACTCATTGCTTATAAATTCAGCTCCACTGTTTGGCCTTCCTGATCACCACTCGCCATGGAATGAGATTATACTGGATTCAAACACACCCTCAGAACTGGTGTTTGCCCCAAAAAAGGGCTGGAAGGGTTTAGGGATAGAGGGAGAGAAGCAGCCTACACTGAAGAAGCTGAAGAAGAAAAAATGAATGGAGAAACAAGTAGCTGAAACAGCACAAGCTGAGAGGCAGAACTGTGCAGTGCTGACATCCCAGCTGCTCTGCTGCTCTGGGGTGACTGCTGCAGGAACTTGTGTCAGTCCCTTTGTGTGCCTGTTGTACCCAGCACACACCTTCACTGAGGCAGAGCCTCTTGCTGCTCTGAGAGCTCATAACCAGCTGCAGCACAACCCTGACCTTGGTCTGGGCCCTGCAGACCCCCAGGAGAACAACCAAGGTGAGCAGGAGGCAGGGACAGCAGGCACGTAGGATGCTGTTCAATCCTGCTGCAGCACAGGCCATGTGAGCTCAGACATATCAGCCTGAGCAGCAACAAAAGCCCAGCTGGGAAGATGCAGCAAATGAATCCAGATGACCCAGTTTCTCAGTTTTCTGGTGTGGTTTGTGGGGTTTTTTTCCCACATGCTATAAAAACCCCAGCAGTTTCTCAAAGCCCTGCAGATAATGCATTAATGCGTGCGCATGACACTCCTTCCTTCAGATTCTCTCAGTGCCTATAAATTCCCTCTGTGCCAGTAAATGCCATGATAAGCCAAAAGGCTCATTTAGAACAAGCAAATAGGGATGAGAAAATGACAAAATTTTTACTCATATACAACATTCTACACTGAATGAGAAAGGCAGAATTTGATCCTTATATTGGATGCTTTCCCCTCTTCTTTCCTTAGGGAAAATAAAAAGTGAGCTCAAGTAGGCAGGGCAAATAAGGAGCTACAGGATGAGTTCACGACCCAGGACAAGTTAGAAATCATTTTAAAACACCACATTGCAGAAGGCTTCAACAATTGCAGTCCTGCCAGCTGGGCAGCAGAGCCCAGATGTCAGCTACTGTTTGATTCACAATCAAATTCTTACCCCTGGTATCCCAAACAATTGCTGTAGCTCCACTAATTCACAGCAGCAGAGGACATGTGTCTGTTTCCAGAGCACGGCCACTTCACCAGAAACTGCAGAGTGTGGTTAATGCACACCAGACTAGCTGGGAATCCTGACTGAAACCAATTAAATAGAGACACAGTTGATACGGAAAAGCTGGATCAGTGTTATCCCTGCTCACCCTCACAAACATCAATGCTACAGAAAGATGAAGAGGTGGCAGAAATGTCCTTCTCCAGACAGTTTTTTGGTGCATTCAAAGCAGCTGAATCAAACAGGCTGCTGGGGCTGGGAGCAGCACAATTTTTTAAGTGAAAATCTTCCTGATCACTGTAGTAGCTCCAATACGGGGCAGATGTGTCCCCTGGTATAACCCAGACTGGCTCCAGAGGCTCTGATGCAGCACCTGGTGTGGCACTAGCTGGGCATCTGTCCCGTCACAGATACAGCAACAGAATCTAATCAGACCCAAGTCTTCTAGGTTGCAGGCTCAGCCTGTAACACTCCTCTGACACACGGCAAGCTCCCATTGCTGTAGCATCAGTAAATACCACTTCAGGTGCTTCAGGGTTGCTTTAGAGATTCCAGTTTCCCGTAGGTCTCTTGCTAAGAGGCAACAAATTGTGTTGTAGGTTTTAATGTACAGAGTCCTGCAGCCAGATAGGAATCCTCTACTCTATTTAATATTGTGCTCTAACACAGTAGTATCACTGTGTGCTCCCAGTGATTCTGGTCCATTAAGTTTACTTCTCAAAGTTGACCCAATGATTCTAGTTTACCAGTTGCTCAGACATACACAATTACACCTTTAAAATCTAATTAAATAAAATGTTAAATGCCTGGGGGTGTGCATTATGGAGGAACAGAGAGCAGGCTCACATTTAAGTCTAAGCAATGTCTTAACAGTAAATGAAATTATCACCTGAGCAAAGTGCTTCAGTCTCCAGTTTCCCCTAAATCTAATTTGCAGGTTTTCAATTAGATTTTATAATGTAAATAACTGACATCAGTGCAGAAGATAACGAAGAATTCACAGAACAGCCTGATGCAATCAATGCCTGCAGTGCTCCCACCTTCAGCCAGGGCTAATCAACACCGCTCCCAGCACAGGCCAGGGGCCACAAGGATTTTGTCCAACTGGCCTGCATGGAATTTGTGCATTAATATACACCAATATATGGTACCAAAATCCCTGCATATTTGCACAGAGTTTTGAACCTGCAGTGCTCTTATCATGCATTTATACCAGTAGCTTTCTGGGATAAGGCAAGAAGCTCTTCCTTGTTAACTCCAGACTGAAAACATTACTTAAAATAAATCTCACTTTCAATCTGTGGTCAAGTAAACTGGTGATCTCATTGCAAAGGACACAGGACTGGAAAAATAAAGTGCTGCCAACCCTCCACACTGCAATGACCGTGTGGTGCTTGTGATACACAGAGGCAGCTCAGGGAACATCCCATGTGCTCCAGACCTTAACATCCTAAAGGCGGAGCCGTGGGCTGGGGACAAACACTGCACAGAGCAGCCCTCCACCCTGTGGGACACCCAGCACAACAAGGTCTGGATTGCAAACTCGTTCTTCATTGTAGGAAAAAATGAGCTGCAGGCTCAATAATCCAGCTGGTTCTTTTGGCAGCTGCAAGGGTTTCTCTAATGAACCCTCCAGTCGACATCCAATAGTCTCAGAGAGATGACATAAATCATTTTCGCTTTGGGAAACAATCGGAGAAACCCAAACCTCTGTCTCTATTGTTTAAGCTGTCCGGATGAATGGGTGATTTCCCTTTCAATGCAAACAGGCTTTGCCATGGCAGTAACAGCTCCCTACAGCCAGAGCACTGCCCTTGTCTCGGCTGGGTTTCCCAGCGTTGCTGCTTTCTGACACATAAGAGGAAAATGGGAACACTTTAAACAGAAAAACAGAATGGATGTTTGTAGCAGAGGGAGTGGAGGAAGGAGAGAAGTCACTGACAGACCTCAGAAGAGATTTAGTGGAACTGATCTTTTCTTGCAAGTGAGTTCAACACAGGGGCACCTGTATTGAATAGCCAAGGAGCCCTCTCTGCTCTCCTGGCCAGCTCTCCTACTGATGCTGCCAAAACAGCCAGGTACCTTTGCTAGCAAAGATTTTCTGACTGGAACTGAAACCTGCTTCCATTTCCAGGCAAGAAGAAACTCAGACCTCTACTGACCTCACTTAATCTTCCTCAAAACCTGACCAGCACAGAAGAGATTTTGTTACCACAAAGAAAATTAGTAAGATTCGATGTAATTGAGTTCAGAGGGACCCCGCACTGACTCTATCCACGGAAATCTGACAGCAGGATCCAAGCCACAGCCAGGAGATGCCATTGGAAATAAACGGCTGGTCTCAGCAGTTTGCCTTCATACTGCAGGAGCCTGTGAGCACGTCTCAGCCTCAAGTGTGAGCAGGGGACACCTGGGAGCTGGGACAGTGGCAAGACAAGCACTTGCAGGAAAGGTCAGGCTGTGCTGTGGCAGCGACATTTGGGCAGGACCTCCCGAGGCAGGAGCCTTTGTGAGACACCTCAAAAACCAGCAAAGAGAGATTAAATATGTAAATGCCACAGAGTAGAATCAGAGAGCTTCCCATACGATTTCTACAGGGAGCAGCAGAGTTGCACTTGCCCTGATTTTAACAGAGATATTCTGGGGAAGAGGTGTAAGTTTACACCTTCATAGTAAACAAATGCAGAGGGAGGATCTGTTCCAGCTGAGCAGGGCCAGGAAATGTGGCCAAGATCCACCCCTGGCTCTTTAACCAGCCCGTGGGTTCAGTTGTCCTTAGCATTGATGTGGTCCTGGATGTTGGAGCTCTTCAGTCAGAACTGTCTCTGGATGAGCTGGGATTTACAGATGGAGGGGAAAGGAATGAGACTCGCCTGTGATATTCTGGCATTTCAGGGAACAAGCACAAGATGAGGGAAATTATTTCACATTGCACTGGAGAAACTACCACTCACACAGTTGTGGTACCCACTGTCACAGGAGATGCTGAAAACTCAGACGGGTTGCAGAGAACTGACAAATAATTCAGGTGGAAGCACTTTGTGCAACCTAAAAAAGTGAGTTTTTCCTGTTTAATTTGGCAAAAGGAGACCAAGTGGTGATTTGTTACTACGTATAAAGACTTCTGCAAGCAGGGAATTGCAGGTTCTTAAAGACTCTCTAGTCAAGCAGGGGAAACCCATAAAGAACAATTATCTGCAAAATAAAACATAACAAATTCCAATTAAAAGCAAAGCACAGGTTTTTTATCAGCATGATTGTGTACCCATCAGAACTATAAAACAGGAGGGATCTGGAACTATTAAAAGGAACTGGAGTCCCTCATCTGAGGCCTTTTGAGAAGACAGTGAGATACACCTGGGACATTTACCAGGCCTAGAGTGAGTGGGTTAAAAGCTGCGCTGTCACCGTTTCAGGATGTCACACTTGATGATCTGCTGCTCCCCCTGAACCTGAGCCCAAAGCACAGGGACCACACTCCCAGTCACACAGGTGAGGAGTGGAAGAGCAGCATCCTACCTGCCCTTGCCATTCAGTTCTGGCAGGCCGTGTATTGTGAATAATTCATGCCACTGCAACCAGCATCATGAATTTCCATCAGCTGCTGCCTGATCCCAAAGCATGCAGGGACATACATCATTGCTGGAAACAATGGGTGTGAATTTTGATTTCAAGCATCAGTCATTGCCCCTTTATCTGCAGGCTTCAAGCCTGGAACTTGGCTTCTCTGTAAGCTTTCTGTAAACAGAAATGATTGTTTCAGTTTCTGCTGTAACTGTGCACACCCAATTTAGCAGCCAGAAGGCAGATTTTGGGACTGTATCCTAAATGACATAAGCAAATTTGTTGAATAATCTTGGCCTTGACTTCGAGCAAATTCTGAATCTGTCAAATCCATCATTTACTAATGGCTCCAATAGAAAAAAAATCTCATAGAATTCAAAGGGACTCCATTCATTGTCTTTCCTGGGTTTACTATCAACACATGGAATTGCATCTTCTTCCAAACATGAACTGTGTCCTTGGGACCTTGGTCCAATGGGAGAAAAATATCCACCAGTTGCCCAAACAGAGAAAACATCCATTATGTGACACTTTGATGAGTGTGTGAAATGTTTCAGTGAATTAAAAGGCACGGAGAGAAGGAGGTGGATCCAGAGGCACTGCAGGTGGGTGAGGGCATTCCGAGGAAAGAGGGAAGGTTCTACTGTTCATGTGTGATTAATGCTCTGTGGGAGACAAATGGTGAGTGCACCTGAACTGCTGAAACAGGAATGGTGTGTTACTAAACTGGGCTGTGCACCAATGGAACTCACCCCACTGGGCAGACCCTTATCATCACCTGGTTTCCTTATTGTTAAATAACATTTTATTATCTCTGATAGTAAAAGATTGAGCCGCAGGAGAGAGAACACAGAAGGGATGGATTTGTTTAAAACATTCTAATAAGCAAATAAGCCATCCAGAGAACATAATACTCTGTGAACACCAGTGGATGTTTGTCTATAACAGAAACCCAGGCATTGCTAGGAAAATGATCCTATAATTCTGGTCCCTATTGAGAAATCATTTGCAGTCCTTAATATACATGATCATACAAACCTGATTTGGGATAACTACAAATACAATACGTACCCCAATTTTCCAGTTATCATCCTCACAGTCAGAATTTCTAACAATACCTGAGACCCAAAAGTCATTACACCTAAGGAAGTACCTCACTGGTTAACCTCCCTGCTTACAGAAAAAAACATTTTATGATCACAGGGAATCACCAGTAAACTTTGAAACACAGTGCATGTGAGTAGCTGATCTCACTTGAGAAAAGAACATTGCCTGGAATTGGGAGGTTTTCAGAAATTCCTCAGAGAACACATCCCAAAGAGACTGTTCAAAGCTACAGAAACTACTTTTCCCAATCCTATCTGCAAGCCAGGGATGACCAAAATCCGGGTGAGCTTTTCCTCTGCCATCTAAACCTTTGGATGCATCACTTGCTTAAACACACAATACCATTAGAACAGTATTTCGCATTTGTTTTGTCCCTCCTCACTTAATATAGAGGCTGACAATGAGCAAGCACCAGGACCAGCATCTCTGGAGACTGGAGCTACAGGGCCCCTCCACCTTCTCTGATTCCTCATGTGAGAACCTTCCGTTTAGTTGTTTGAGCAGAGCTGATTTGAACAGGATTCCGTTTCCCTCCTTCCCTCTGATGCTCTGTTGCAAAACAAGGCATTTGGCTGAGCCCACCAACCTTACACCAGTCTATGGGGAATCCCACACAGTCTGGAATACCATGGGAACAGAGAGCAAGGCTAAAATATGCCAGGCCATCTGTTCACTTTTTTGTGCTGCTCTGGAAACCAAGGGTTAACATAGTGAACTGCTTTCCTAAAACCACTGATTCACCCACTTGCTAAAATAAGCAGGGCTGCATTAACACCTTCTCCTCCACAGCTCCCAGAAGTGAAATCAAGGCTTCCTGGAAAAAAAGGGCTGTTAACAAAAGCTGTGACGCGCCGAACGAGACACAGCCCATCACCATCTCCAGTAGGAAAAGTCAAGTACTTATGGCATAAAACACTCAGATCTCAAAAGACAGACCAGGCAATTGGTCATGTGGGTGCAGCACATTTGCCTTTAAACAAGGAGGGAAATGTTTGGATAACATCTGGCTTATCTACAAATGCTGCAGTAAGGATTCCTTTTCAGTGAAAATACTCTTCCTCTCTGCAGCTTGTGGTGTGTGTGATTGTTCTGATCAGCACACAAAGGGAACTTACACAGAATAATGTTTTTCATGGCTTTCAGTTGTGAGACATTGGCTAAATGGGATCTGCTTTTGAAATAATTATAGCTTTTTGAAGTAAAACTGGGGAGAGAGGTGGAGCACACAGTGCCAGAAAACACCTTCTTCCTGGCTGACACATCTGCAGTCACATTCTAATTGGGGTGTTATCAAAGAACAAGCAAAATACCAAAGACCAGCAGGAAGGAGATGGAGAGAGTGGGGAGAACAGAGCAAGTGTGAACCATAGATGGAAGGTGGGTCACAGCACACGGCTCAGACATCGGGGGTGTCCAGGGATACACCAGGGAAAACACAGTGCCCAGAGCCAAACGGAAGCTGCAGAAAATTCCCCAAACCAGAGGTTAAAGCCAACGCCACTGCTGCAGGCAGGATCCAGGCTTGTGCTGAAATCCAGGCAGTGACTCCAGACTGACACAAAGTCAGAACAAGGCACTTTTCTGCCAGAACTTCACTTGTTCATTTCGGATTCACAGGTCACAAACACATCTAAGTGCAAGAGCAGACTCACAAGAGACTGAATCACTCAACTTTGTCAGCGAATCCTTAGGGATGAATTTCCAGCCTCAATGCTACAAAGGCAAGTGTTCTACTTCAGACAGTCACTTCTCTTGACTATGTGCTTTATTATTACATCCTCTCCTTAATGCGTAAAACTAACCCAACAACATGCAACAAGCACACACAAGATCTACCTTCAAAAACAATTCAGTGATCTGAGAACCAACCAGAGACCTGCCCAGGGCAGCATAACTTGGGCATCCTCAGCTCTCTCAGCCTGGTCTCCTGAAATCAGTTTTGAGCCCAGCTGTTAAAGGGAACGTGGCTTTTGGCATACTCACAGCTACAGAGCATGAAATGTAGGTCTCGAGATCTGATCTCAAATGAAAAAGCCTGAGCAGCAGTCCTGAAATTAAAATGAATGAAAGAAATTTCATGGCAAATTAATGCTTTGACACAAATGCTGGGAGGAATGAAACTTGGAGGAATCCAGCTCAGGGAGGCACACATTAGTTAAGATGACAAATATCAGGCAGAAAGGTATGATTAAAGGGACAATCTTGCACTTAGTTGAAGAGAAGGATCTTAACCTTTAGAAAAGTGTGGCTGGGAGATAACGTCCTTCCCCAAAGAACAGAGAAGGAAATGAGCAGTAAGTACCACTCACGGTGGTGGGATAATTACCAAGTCTGCAATGAGGCTGATGGGTTTGAACAGCAGCTGACTCCGCTGACGTCAAGCCAAGGGAAGCAGGATAAGCAGGACGTGACAGCAGTGGATGAACACCAGGAGCTGTTGATGCTGAGAGGGGTAACAAGGAGCCCCCAGCCAGGAGGGGAGGGAAGGAGGGAATCTTTGCTGCATCAGCTCTCACGAGCAGCCAGATTCCTGAGCAGAGCCCTCATACAGTGTTAATTTTTCCTAATTCCCCTGTGCCTTGTTTCAGCTGCCAGCTCCAGGCAATGTAACAGCCCAGAAACCCCCTCAGACCTCCCGCTCCTGTGCCATGAGCAATTCCCCCCTGGAGAAATTCGTCATTCAAACTGCAACGGAGGAAATTTTCACTGTATAGAATCACACGTAGAAATCCACACTGCTCTTTGATCTGCAGCAGGGAAGACTTTAGAAGGAATCATAATTAGCTGGCATTTTTGTGTAGAAAGGGACAGACGAAATACAAAGCCTGCATGCACAGAAAATGAGTGCTCTTCACAGCCTTAGCAGCTGCACAAGGTGCTCCATGTTAAACACTGCCTACCCTGTGCATCCTTATTAACCACTACAGCCTGGTCAGTGCTAGTGCTTCTTAACAGGTACAAGGCTGAATGGAAGCAAGATCCAAAGTGCAATGCAAAAAGAGAAGAAATAAAGGTGCCCAACTATGATGGAATTGTACTTCTGTGTTTTAAAAGTGTGCCCGATTCAACTGCTATCAATTAGTCTTGGTGTTGTAAGAATCTCAGTGAGGGACTGGGCCCAGATTCTCAGCTCCCTGTACACACAGTTGAAAAGACAGTATCTGTTGCAAAGGTAATTTTTCTCTACTGAGGTGTGATTTCACCTTCTCTACTTATCCAGAAACAGATGGACTGCAAGGCGTGCTGGGCCCATGGACTAAGAAGGAAAGGCAGATTTTGAAAAGGAGATTTGGGTAGTGATGTGATGACTTCTATCAGTTGAAAAATCACATCTCACAGGTTCAGGTAAGCAGGTTCCCAGTCCAGCTGTCAATCAAGATACCAGTAATGAGAGAAGCATTTCTATTCATCTGTATGTGCGACTGTGGCTGTTCATGCCTGATTATGTGGCACAGAAGTCCACAGGGCTGCTCTCTCATGTAGTTTGGATCCAGCAATGAGGTCAGTGGAAGCACCAAGGTTCCACAAAAAGGAATATTTTGTCAGTGAAGAAAGAAAGACAACATCTCTCTGGCCAGCAGTCAGAGCCACGAGCTGGCAAAGGAGGCAATTTCCCTGCTCCCGGGTGCTTTGCATCTTGATGACAAACTCTTGTGGCTAAATTGCTTCTGGCTCCCATCATGTGTCTCACTGCTCCCTGTTTATTTATGCTGCTGCACTGGTGAGAATTACGGAAAGCTGCAATAACTGAATTACTGCTGCACTTGCAGACAATGATGACAAGGCTTTATAAAGGCTGCTGCCCTGGCACACGCTTTGTCTGGGATAAAAATGAAGAAATAATAATAATTAAACAAAAGAAGAACCTAAGAGCATAATGCCCATGGAATGGTGTACCACGGACTGGCAGCACCAACACCTGCCAGAGGTCGGTCTCTGTGCCAAAGAAACAGAAGGCAGCATTCACACAAAGGGAAGAAATATTAGGAGGTGATGTTTGTGTCCTTGTTACTATCAATTTTACGGAATGTGGGTCAACAAAGGGCTCAGGAAGATGAATGGCAGTGCTGAGCTCAAGGGAAGACGCAGAGTTTTATTTCCACCAGTGTACCTCAGCCTAAAGCAGCACCACAGAGAGATGGGCAAACCTTCTCTGGGTCAAGAGATCCCCACCAAGGCTTGAACACTCTGCTGAGGGGCACTGCACAGACAGGACATACTGCAGGGACAGTGGTGAGTCCTGAGGCACCACGAGAGGCAAACGGGCAGGACAAATGCACAGGAACACACGTGTGACCCTGCACACGCCAACTGTGCAACGGGGCCAAAGCCCAGAGGAACAAACAGGATCCTTCCCATCGACCTAAACGCCCCCAGTCAGGGTGAAGAACTGGGAGCAATTCCTTTTCACCCCTGGTCAAACCTGTCTCAGGCAGCAGCACTCAGCAGGAGAAGTGAGACTTACCAAGGGATTGACAGAGATCAGCAGCTTTAAGGAACTCTCCCAGAAGGGCATCAGGAAGAAGCTGCAAACTGAAAGTGTCAGACTCCTGAAAAATTGCTTCTCTGGTCGTGATTTTCTGTTGTTTCTCTCGGCACTCAAAAAACCTTTCCCTATAAGATGGGATACTCAATTTCTAGGCCATTTCCTTCCTGCACTAGATCTCAAAGCACATTTTCCATTCTTGTATACTTGACCTTTCAGAGCAAGCTCTAACTTTTCTCATCTGGTTTTCAAGTGTTTTCCTGTGCTTGTATTACTTCAAACAGGAAACCCCACACTTGCTCCAAAAGACACTATTAATACCTTACTGGACATATAACAGACATCAATTCAGTGCTAATACAGGGTGCTGAACTAAAGCCTTGCAGACCAAAGCTTTAAGAGCACCTGCGAATCAGGGGCAGGCAACAGCTTTTCCAGGCTTCTCATCCTGGCCATTCAAACCTAAGACAGCATCTCTGAGATGTGGTCTGATGGTTCATTTTATGCTTGGATACACTATATATTGACACCAAAAGGAATCCGTGGCAACCACAGCTAAATCCAAGTTGCAGGGTAGTGCCTCAGACAGGCAAGACAATCTGTCACTCCTTGAATAAATTATCCACCCAGAGAAGAATATAATACAATACTATTCTCAAAAAATCACTCTCTCTTCCTGTTTTCCTTTCATAGTCCTTTAAGACTGCTCATCTGTGGAAGTTTGCAAACACAGCTGAGGCCTTTATTTACTGCCCCAGGCTCTTCCTTCTTTATCATTCCAAACCACTCTGACACCAGCGACTTCTTACAGAACAGACAAGAAATATCATTCAAGCCCATAATGCCACAAAGCTGCCCCTGGAGGGAAGGTGAGACTCTGAAGCTTTGAGAGCCAAGGGATGGGAAATAAAAGTGGGAAGAGGAGGGAGATTTCTCTTTCTAAAGGACACGGCACCACGAAGTGCAGCAAGATCTCATATGCACTCCCTCTGTGTCAAGCAAGCAGGGTGCTCCAAGCCTTTTCACTCTGTGACACTGGAAAAATATCTCCAGAGAATAAGAGTTTTCTGTGCAACTCCTGATGTGTTTTTCTTTAGTCCTTGCTGAACTTACAAAAAACCTCTGCCTTTTACAGAGACAGAATTTTTGTTTGTTTCTCCAGGATGCTGCTGTTGTCCTCACTGAAGTAAAACTCTTCATGTGCACATAAAACTTCTGATGGCAAGGACTGAGAAAATCTGTGCCTTGCCCAAAGGCCCTGGTTCAGCCTGGGCAGGAGCTGCTGGCCCTGCTCCAGAGTGAGCATCACTGGTACAAAGGGAATTCTGCCTGAACTCCTGGGGAAAGCCAACTCAGACTGTTTGAATATATTAAAAGAGGTCAGATGTTAAGTAAATAATTAAGGAATGAGGGGAAGTAATTAGTAAGGCTTATTCTGTGCTGAAATGGTCTGGATGGTACATGCACACACACTCACCCCAGCACCTCCTTCCACACAAAATAAGCCTCAGTTCTTGAAAGAGCAGCTCAGCTTTGAGCAAATGTGTGTCAAATTACCAACTCTGCCACAGACTCGGTGTTTCCATCATTGACAGGGCATTACTTTTGTTGCATGAACATTCCCAACACATACCAACTGAGGCACTTGGACACCAGAGCAATGAACTCAGACCTGTGAGCATACCTGGCTTAGTACACACTGATGTAAGTACTTGAGGCAATTACAGCACTCCAAGAACTCTCAGAGGTCAAGCAAATATCAGATGTAAGATTTAACACTGGCTAGAGAGGATAACAGCAAGTGACAACAACAACAAATTTCACTTCCTTCCCTATAACTAAAGGTTTCCTCAGACTCCTTGTGCTGTTTTCCCTCAGTAAAAGCATTCAGAGCTATGCTGGAGTAAGAGAGGACAGCCAGCTCTCATATAATTATCAGTTGTCAACTCATGTGAGACACCCAGAAAGGCTCCTGCTGCATCAGATGTACAATTAACTTGTTCGTCTCTAGCAAGGGCCCTGCACGAGTGAAAAGGTTTGGAGGCTCCTCTTTCTCCCAACAAACACATGACAAAACTGTGCTCTCAGGTCAACCCTGGGAATGGCTCCAACTGTTTTTACCTTAGTCTCAGTCCTTCAGCATTACTGTCACTGATTTGTACAATCAGTTGTTATCCCACAGCCCCAGACTCCAGTCAGAGCTGCAGCTCCTGCCCTGTGATGGCATTTCCACACACACTGTGCCAGGTGAACTGAGCTGTGCTTCTCCCGGTACCCAGTGTGGGGATGGTCACACAGGTAACTCCATTCCCAAGAACACATGCTGGGGCACACACAGAGGCTCTGAATTAGAGTCAGAAATGGTGCCATTACATGCCATGGTCTGAACTCACCTCACCATGGCACACAACAAACATGATTTGGCTAATGTGATACAACAAATGCAATCTGTGCTCCTGCAGCTGACTGGATCTGTGCTATCATTTCACAGGTTCCCGTGGGCTTGGATGTCACTGAGTGCTCAACAGTGGCTCCCCACAGTGTCACAGTGCATGGCAGATGGATGTCCCATGCTTATCTGAGACACTGGACCAACATCCACAAGCAGCCCCTGGACTGCCCTGGGCAAACCCTGCATTATGTGAATTTCGCCCTTTACAGCTTTTGGAATTGAGATGGGGAAGCAGAGGCACAGGATATTGCGAAATCATGGCTGAGGAGAATGGAATATTCAGAGGGTCAGGTGGCAGCCATAAAACATCACATTCTGCATTACTGTTGAACAGAACAATTTGCCAGGTACTCTCTGTAAATTGTAACACTGGTTCCACTTCTACACTCCAAAAATAAACTTGTCTCACGCACCAATTGCTGAGCAGACAGTGCTAAAGCTACCAGAGATCAACTGCTCCTGGTCTTCAAAAGGACAAGATTTACACACTAGACAATGTCAAGATAAAGCACTAATTAAATAAAAGTGAAAGCCACTGAAAATTCTGCATAGCACTTTTCACTGTGTTTCATAAAGAGAATGGAATAAACTCACGACCTGCCAAAAGAAGAAAGGAAAAATGCCAAAGAAATCACCACTCAGCACAGAGCATGCAGCCAGCAAGTTCAAATTCTGACAGCAATAAAAAGGCAGCAGCAAATCCTGTGCAAATAACTCTCCAATAAAGATTTGGAATGAGGGAAAAGACTTTAAGCATGAGCTGCTGAAGATAAGGACAAACAGGGATCAGTGACACCAAAATCCTGGAACTAATGTAAAATATTTACTCTCAGAAGTGTTTAAAAAAAAAAAGAAAAGCCAAATAGAGCTTTAAAAGTGTTGTATATTCCAAAGCATGTGACTGCTGATGCAATGTGAATCCTGGGTGAGCAAGGGCAGAGCACACCCGTCTGTCACTGTCCCTTCACCAGACATTTCTGCTCCAGCTCACCCACCACAGAGTTGATCCCACCAGAGCTCCCACGCCCCACTGCAGTGCCGAAGAGTAACATGATTTTTAATTCCAGCAGTCTGTGGACAGCCAGGGAGCTCCACTGTGCGTGGAAAAGCTCTTCCAGAAGTGATGCTACAATGGCAGCTCATCAGCCTTCCACCCCTGGCACCGATGCCCAAACTCCACCTTCAGTAGGGGAGGGTGGAGCTCACAAAGAACAGGAGGAAGCACTCTCAGCACACCTGGGAAGATGTTCCCTAGAGCTGCTATGTTCAACCATAACCAGGAAAACAAGAGTGTGAATGAAGTAAAGCTCTGGACCCCCAGCCAGGGAGGAGGTGGCCCAGGATGTGACCAGGACAGGGACTCCTGAAGGTTCCCAACACACACACTGCCTTCTCCTGTGCAGGGCTGTGAGGCTGGAGCCAGATGCCTGAGGACTCCTGCACAGCACAGCAGCTCCCAGCTGGGCTGGCATCCACCCCTTGGGCTGTCCTGTGCACAAAAGAAAGGGAAATTCCTGGTCATGCAGAGATGGGGCGGCTTCTCCACAACGACTGTTCCATACCTGCATCTCTAAGAAGCAAGATAAAGAGACCTGCAAATGTTTAAAACAGCATTTATTAATCACTTCCTTGTTTCTTCTGTAGAAATGTTATGCAACTGCCTCGGGAATAGGGCTCCTGAGTTTTAAGCATAAACTGGTACAGCTGCTTTTACTCGGATAGAACTATTACAGGTCTGAATCCATCAATCAGCAATTCATTAATGCCCAGCTACACTTGTGCAAGGGTAATGGAGAACAGAGTCAGACCCTTGAAATGTCCTTCAATCTAAGGGAATAAAAATCCTCAACAGAATTCACTCATCTATTAACATGCAAAGAGAAATTCTCATTTTTTTCCATGTGGTTCTCCATGAGGTCACTAAAGCTTCTGTTTTCTTTTGTTCATGTTTCAGGGGTTTTAAGAGTGCCAGAGGACAGACAGGTTCTCCCTCTTGTTATCTCTTTCATGCCAATAAAAAACCAGAATATGAGGCTTCTGGGATTTTCAGCAGTAAAGACCAAAGACAGTGATCCCTAAGATGAAACATCTTTGGGTTTATTTGAAAAGATCAGTGCAATCTCACCACAAGGACAAAGACATGGAAAAGATTTAAAGAAGTGCTCTGTTTGCATTTAAAAGTTTTAAATCAGAGCTCACAGTCATTTTGGTCCACGTTTGGCTGGTTCAGGCAAAAAGGTGAATCTTGCATTCAGTCAGAACTGCACCTCCCTTCACTGCCACAGGCACAGCAACTCTGTCTGTAAAAATGCAGCCTGGAGCCAGGAGTTTCTCCAGAGCAAGAAATTAAATCAGGACCAGTTTTTGTTTCTCCTGAGCAAGAAATTAAATCAGGAACAAGAAGACCTGTGTCTAATCAGTCAGTAGAGGTTACAAATCACAGTTGTGACTGGTAAGGGAAAGTGAACACTGACGCCCAGTAAATGCAGTGGTTGCAGTGCTCAGCCACTGCTCATGAGGCTTCTGCATTTCGCATGGCAGAGAAACCTGCTGATACCCTTTGAGACCATTTCCATCCTTCTCTCTTCTGACTTCACTACAACTCATCCATTAACATTTCTGCTGAGTGCCCTTTAGCTGATTTCAAAGTGCTAGGAGTGATTGTTTGCTGAGTCTGTCCCATAATTTCAAATTCCATGCACAATTTAAACACACTGAACAGGCACCAGGAAAGGTTCCTTATTCTCTTCCACACTGTTCCGATGATTTGGAGGCTTGTTCATTTTCTGTGCCTCTGTTTTCAGCTCTGTTCCAACCACCATGGCCTTCAGTAAAGGATGCTCTTGTAAACACGTGGCTGAGCCTCTTCCCCTCCTCCTCAAGGGACTTGTAGCAGTTGTCAGGCTTTGCTCTGGCCATCCTCTGTGGACACAGGGAGCACTCCTTCTGACAGCACCCCATCTTTAATTTAGGAAGAAGATGGATGGGGAAAATGTATGTAAGGAAAAGCTGCTCTTCACTGCCAAGAGCAAGGCTTTCAGGAGACCAGAAGTATATATGAAGCTCAGGTGTGATGTGCTCAAGCATGTTTTGTGCACCCAGGTTATTTTAAAGGGTCAGATGTAAATGCAAAGTGTAGAGAGAGGACACCCATCTGCAAAAATGTTGCCCTGCAAGCACAGAGATCCTTAATAAAGCTATAAAGCACTTTAATTTTCCAAATAAAAAGATGGTTCCTTTCTTTCACTTGAATGTATTTAAATATTTGAATGCTTTATGCCAAACGGGAGGAGCCAACGGCTTGAGTCGCAGTGGTCAGCACTGGGCTGCTGGCAACAGAGCCCTCAGTTTAATCAGAAATCACTGCCAAGGAACAGCCAGTGTTTGTTTCCAGACCAAGTAGGTTGTCAGAATATTTTGTGTTATCCTTTAGCCTGACAGCATTATCTCAAAGTGTTGAGTCAGACCTGCCTTGGAGATACACTTCGGAACATCTTGATCAGCGAGCTCATTTCCTCCCCTGCCCTGCTCGGCTATTCAGACTCTCACCTTGCAGGAACGCTGAGCAGTTTAGTCCCAATTGAGCACTTAGCTCTACTTTCAGATAATGGAATCAAACAACAATCCCCTTACTGAAAAAACCTGTAACAGTGAATGGAAATGACAGATTTCTACTCTGTTTGTAGACTTTAAGAATGAAATGTACTTTTGCTGCAGAATTCCATAGGACGGTTAAAACCTTAGAAAGTTCTCACATCACTCATGCTTTCAGATTAATTTCCAGAGAATCCTGTTAAAATGAATGCCCTCAATCATACAGGACCTCTTGAGGGGAAAAAAGATAAGACTTAATTTCAACAAATCACTGCTTTATGTATTCCACTTGAAACTTTTACTCAACTCCACTCCCGCTCAATAGAAACCATCAATACTTTTATCTTCACACACAGACACTGCCAACATCCCTGGGAGCACCTGCCTTGGCACAGCTGAGGCCTCTCATTCCTTGTCTTTATCAATGGCATAAATTGTGCCACACGTCCCAGAACATCCCTCAGTGCCTGGCTGTACCTGGGGCACAGGAGGAGCAGCTGTGCAGGCTGTACCACACTTCCTGGCAACAAAGCTGTTGTTAAAGAGATCTTCCCCTGCCTTGCAGAAACCTCACACCTTTTATTTTTGTTCTGTTTCTTTTTGTTTGGGTTGATGGATTTTCAGCAGAAGTCACAGAGCTCGTCAATCCTGTCAGCATCACAATCCCTGGACCTGCACACTGCAACACCAGTGAACCTCCTGAACCTCCTGGGTGCACATGGATCAGCTCAGCTTCCCCAACCAATGTGTTTCTCATTTTTCCCTGCTTCAGGAAGTGTTGGCCTGCCCATGCACAGGTTAACACGTTACACCTAAACCAGGCACATTCCAGATCAGCCCTGTCACCTCTCCCACTTCACTGTCAGCTGTAATCCACTTTTGGCACATGCAGGTAGTGCACAGAACTCTGCTGAGGTGACGAATAGACCCTTTTTGATTAAAGATTTTCACGGAACTGCCAAATCCTTTTTTCTTACCCAGCTACCTTGAACTCAAGACTTTCAAACTAATTCCACAGAGAGCTTTGGCAAGCAAAAACCTCAAACTGAAAACACTTCTCAGCCATGCTGTAGGCTATTCTTAACTTGGATACCTTTGCACCAGCATCTTTATCTCCCTTCCCCAACACCCTTGTGAATAGTATTTCAAAAAGTAACAAATTAGGAATTACGTTTTACAGGATGCTGAGTCACTCAACAGAACCCAGGGAAGTCTGATGCATTTCTCATCTGCTTCCTGCATGAGCAGGGGCTCTACTGCGCAAATCAATGGCCTGATTCTCACTGAAACAGGTTTTTACCACCTCAGGAGTCATTTGCAATTTGGGGTATGATGACCAAGAAATTTCAGAGAGCTGAGTTTCAGGATAGCTGAGCATTCTACTCTGAAAGGCAAACGGAGCCTGGTGCTGCCTCTGTCTACAGGGCTGGGGTGAGCAACTGCTCCCAGATTGTTCTGCAAGCCATTGAGAGACTTCAAATCCCCTGCAACTCCATTTAATGCCTACAAAGAGTGCTAAGAGGACAACAAGCCCTAAGTGTTAATACAGGATGGTAAAACCTGACTTCTAAAGCCACCAGTGTCTTGCATTCCTATTAGCAACAGCCAAGAGCACAAAAAAGAGGACTCAGAGCAGCCCTGCTATCCACCACTCCACGACGCTCTCTTCTAACAACACTTGCTGACTGAGGGCTGCNAGAAATTTCAGAGAGATGAGTTTCAGGATAGCTGAGCATTCTACTCTGAAAGGCAAACGGAGCCTGGGGCTTCCTCTCTGTCTGCAGGGCTGGGGTGAGCAACTGCTCCCAGATTGTTCTGCAAGCCTTTGAGAGACTTCAAATCCCCTGCAACTCCATTTAATGCCTACAAAGAGTGCTAAGAGGACAACAAGCCCTAAGTGTTAATACAGGATGGTAAAACCTGACTTCTAAAGGCACCAGTTAGTGTCTTGCATTCCTATTAGCAACAGCCAAGAGCACAAAAAAGAGGACTCAGAGCAGCCCTGCTATCCCCCACTCCACGACGCTCTCTTCTAACAACACTTGCTGACTGAGAGCCAGGGCTGCAGGAATCTAAGCTCTCCTTTTAGATCTCCTACCATGTGGTAGACCCTGAATATTCATTACCTATTAAAAGCTTTGAAAGTGTAAATTCATCCCCACAATCAAGTGAACTGATTTATTCACACAGCTGAGTCACACTCATTTACAGTCTGTGACCTAAATCTATTAATCCGGCACAAAAAAAAAAGTCTATTTTATTATTTTAGTTTGGTAATATTAGCAGAACAAAGATGAATATTTTAAAATTGTGTGGGATGTTTTTTTTAAGCAGAGCTGACACACAGCTCAGCACAGTTCTGAGCCTGCCTTCCTCACTGCTCCCGAGGAGTGATGCAGACACTGCTCCTGCTCTCTGGCATGGAGTGACCCACTTAATGGAGGCTTCCCAAAACCTTCACGGGAATCACATCAGCTGTTTAATGAGAATCTCTCAAGTGCCGAGCAGCAGATATCATGGAAACTTCACTTAAGGAGAACTGTAACTCCCCCATTAATAACAGAAAGCCCAACAGCCAGTTCTGNAAAAAACCTGTAACAGTGAATGGAAATGACAGATTTCTACTCTGTTTGTAGACTTTAAGAATGAAATGTACTTTTGCTGCAGAATTCCATAGGACGGTTAAAACCTTAGAAAGTTCTCACATCACTCATGCTTTCAGATTAATTTCCAGAGAATCCTGTTAAAATGAATGCCCTCAATCATACAGGACCTCTTGAGGGGAAAAAAGATAAGACTTAATTTCAACAAATCACTGCTTTATGTATTCCACTTGAAACTTTTACTCAACTCCACTCCCGCTCAATAGAAACCATCAATATTTTTATCTTCACACACAGACACTGCCAACATCCCTGGGAGCACCTGCCTTGGCACAGCTGAGGCCTCTCATTCCTTGTCTTTATCAATGGCATAAATTGTGCCACACGTCCCAGAACATCCCTCAGTGCCTGGCTGTACCTGGGGCACAGGAGGAGCAGCTGTGCAGGCTGTACCACACTTCCTGGCAACAAAGCTGTTGTTAAAGAGATCTTCCCCTGCCTTGCAGAAACCTCACACCTTTTATTTTTGTTCTGTTTCTTTTTGTTTGGGTTGATGGATTTTCAGCAGAAGTCACAGAGCTCGTCAATCCTGTCAGCATCACAATCCCTGGACCTGCACACTGCAACACCAGTGAACCTCCTGAACCTCCTGGGTGCACATGGATCAGCTCAGCTTCCCCAACCAATGTGTTTCTCATTTTTCCCTGCTTCAGGAAGTGTTGGCCTGCCCATGCACAGGTTAACACGTTACACCTAAACCAGGCACATTCCAGATCAGCCCTGTCACCTCTCCCACTTCACTGTCAGCTGTAATCCACTTTTGGCACATGCAGGTAGTGCACAGAACTCTGCTGAGGTGACGAATAGACCCTTTTTGATTAAAGATTTTCACGGAACTGCCAAATCCTTTTTTCTTACCCAGCTACCTTGAACTCAAGACTTTCAAACTAATTCCACAGAGAGCTTTGGCAAGCAAAAACCTCAAACTGAAAACACTTCTCAGCCATGCTGTAGGCTATTCTTAACTTGGATACCTTTGCACCAGCATCTTTATCTCCCTTCCCCAACACCCTTGTGAATAGTATTTCAAAAAGTAACAAATTAGGAATTACGTTTTACAGGATGCTGAGTCACTCAACAGAACCCAGGGAAGTCTGATGCATTTCTCATCTGCTTCCTGCATGAGCAGGGGCTCTACTGTGCAAATCAATGGCCTGACTCTCACTGAAACAGGTTTCTACCACCTCAGGAGTCATTTGCAATTTGGGGTATGATGACCAAGAAATTTCAGAGAGCTGAGTTTCAGGATAGCTGAGCATTCTACTCTGAAAGGCAAACGGAGCCTGGTGCTGCCTCTGTCTACAGGGCTGGGGTGAGCAACTGCTCCCAGATTGTTCTGCAAGCCATTGAGAGACTTCAAATCCCCTGCAACTCCATTTAATGCCTACAAAGAGTGCTAAGAGGACAACAAGCCCTAAGTGTTAATACAGGATGGTAAAACCTGACTTCTAAAGGCACCAGTTAGTGTCTTGCATTCCTATTAGCAACAGCCAAGAGCACAAAAAAGAGGACTCAGAGCAGCCCTGCTATCCACCACTCCACGACGCTCTCTTCTAACAACACTTGCTGACTGAGGGCTGCAGGAATCTAAGCTCTCCTTTTAGATCTCCTACCATGTGGTAGACCCTGAATATTCATTACCTATTAAAAGCTTTGAAAGTGTAAATTCATCCCCACAATCAAGTGAACTGATTTATTCACACAGCTGAGTCACACTCATTTACAGTCTGTGACCTAAATCTACTAATCTGGCACCAAAAAAAAAAAGAAGTCTATTTTATTATTTTATTTTGGTAATATTAGCAGAACAAAGATGAATATTTTAAAATTGTGTGGGATGTTTTTTTTAAGCAGAGCTGACACACAGCTCAGCACAGTTCTGAGCCTGCCTTCCTCACTGCTCCCGAGGAGTGATGCAGACACTGCTCCTGCTCTCTGGCATGGAGTGACCCACTTAATGGAGGCTTCCCAAAACCTTCACGGGAATCACATCAGCTGTTTAATGAGAATCTCTCAAGTGCCGAGCAGCAGATATCATGGAAACTTCACTTAAGGAGAACTGTAACTCCCCCATTAATAACAGAAAGCCCAACAGCCAGTTCTGACAGCGGGGAAAATGGCTCTGTGGAGAGCAATGTGTTACTGGGTCTAACACCTCCTGAGTCTTTTCCTAGGGCCAAGGTAAATTTGTACTAAGTCTCTGCTGTACTTGGGGAAATAAAATCACATTTTCAATAATGACTGGAGCATTTCAGAGCCGGGGAGTTTCAGCAGAACCAGAGAATCGTTAAATGCAGTGTGAGGGTTTACATCTAAAATGCCATCAAAATTTAATCTTTTGATAGCTTCTCCCTTCCTCCCCATCTGATATCCCATGACATTCCTCGAGTTCATCGCTGATATCATAAATAGCCCCATAAGCTCCTGAAGAAAGATTAAGTTTTTAAAAGGTTGAAGTTCAGTCCTGTGCTGAAATTGCAATCACAATCTAATTACTGAGCACACACTATGGGTCTTAAAATCAATTTCCATTCCAGGCTGGCAATTTACCACTGGAAATCATTCCATGTGGGTATTAAGATATACACAGATACCCAAACACTGATACCCTGTTTCACATCCTCACATTTCACCACCTTTGTGCTCATTCACTGGTGTCCACCCCTTTGCAGTCCATTTGAAGGGAACATTCTTCTTCCCCCTTCCCATCAGGATCCTTCTGCCCAATTAATTTAGAAAACACACAGGCTGGTGCTGCTGAGGGCACACAGTCAGTGTCACCAAAGTTAAACAGCCATAATGACCAAGGGTAAGGTTCTATCGGCACCGAGAGTGGGAGAGAAAGCACAGCAAAAAGATAAAGTTAAATAGTTTTTGGTTAATTAGAGAAACACCTTCTGTGACTGGCAGACCTGTTAGTCAGTGAATAAAGATATTGTGAGCTTTACAGGAGTGTGGAAAGGGAAAGGAAGGTACCAGTGTACCAGCTCAGTGAGGTCTCATCACACAGGCTCCTCCAAAGGACTCAGAGAACACCCTGCTTTATAAAAAATCCCTGAAACAAAAGGCCAGTTCTGCATCTTGGCTCTGCAGAGGATGCTCATCCTGGGCTCAGGAAGCATCTCTGAAGCCAATCCCAGTAAACACCAGTGTGCCTTCAGCCAGAACTCTGGGAGAGGAACCTGATCTCACCACAGAACCAGGTAAGGAGGGCAAGGGAGGGGAGTGAATCAGACCTAATGTTTCACAACTGTTATTCACGGCAACACTTCCTCCTGTAAAAGAGGTACGTATTTGAAATGTGCCTCTTCACACTTCCTCCCCAAAATAGACACCAGCAATTTCTTGCTATGAGAGGAGTCTGCCCTCCTACTCTGCTCACCCTGTACCATAAATCCACAGAATCAGCTCTTCAGAATAGTTCAACATCCACAAAATGCAAGCCATGTCAGACCCTGAATTAGGAGCCACTGAACAGAACATACTGCTTAAAGAGCCACTGCAGCAGCCAACAGCAATAAATCCAAACATAATTTATACCCACATTACTCCACCAACTCAACCCAGCAAGCTCCTCACCTGAAATGTTGTGTAAATCAGTTGTGTTTGTAACCCCTCAGACCAACTCCTCCAGAGCTCCATTCGCTTCCAAACAGGTGCCAATTTGCTGTAACACAACTAGAGCTGACTGACCACCACCATTTAAGCCAGAGCCACCCACCACAAAGCACAAGCAATGGCGACTCCAAAACTCAAGTTGTCCCTGAAGAAATAAACTGGGAGAATAACAGTGAGGCCAGAACAGCGTGCATGACATATTTCTGTTATCTGGGTGACTAGCCAACTCAATAAACAAATGACCACCATCAGCCAGCATCTGCACCAGGGCAGTAACTTGACCTGTGCCAAATTCACTGTACATAGCAAATTATCTTCTTACCCATTGGAGACATCATGAGCTTGGTTAGAGCCAAAGCCTCCAATCTGGCTGACAGATACCCAGAAGTCCTCCAGAGTACCAGCAGGGTCATCAGGAAGGTGATTACTGGGACACTCATGAGATGGCAGGTTATTGATAAAGATCATAAACTGCCACCCCGAAGTCCCACGGGCAGTTAGAGATGGACTGACCTTCAAATTTAGACTTTTCCAAATGACAGTTGTCAACAGCAGACTGTTCAAAGCAATTTCATTCTCTAAACAAGACACATTGGACTGTCTGATTGGAAGCAAATAGCACAGCCCTTTCCAGTAAAGGCATCCGACCGTGCAGACGAGTTTGCATTTGGCAAAGGGCACTGAATTCCCAGGTGAGAAGACAAGATGCACTTTTCCTCACTGGAAACTTCCATGCCTTGTAATTGCTCAGCAAGAAAAGCAAAACTGACATTATCAAAGCTCCTTTGAAGACGTGTCCCAAAGCACTCCTCAATTCTTTATTTTCAAGCAATCCCGGAGAGAACTGAGGAATGAAACACACAATTCACTCTTCGCATTGGAGGCTGAAATTCCCAAGTTTCACGTATGTGCAGCTGCAGTAAATGAAGTCAGGCTTCATTTGCTCAGCACCAAGGGCTGATCAGGAAACTCTGGTCACAAAGCTGTGAAAACTAAGCCAAACAAACAGCCATGAGCCAAAATCTTATGTTCTCTTGCACCACACTTTAAAGCTCTTCCTGCTTCCTGCACAAACTCACTGATTCTCTTTTCCTGAAGATCACCTTCTCTAGTCTCTTACACACCTTGGCATTATCCATTTGTCCATGGTTTTGCTTTACCTGCTGCCTTATTTTCCCCACAGCTCTGGGTAACAGCAGTCTGAGCACAATCCCAACTAGGCAGAGATGTACTGAACAGTGCATTTTCTCTTCTTCCTACATCTACAAAGTCTCTGCACTTGCTCAATATCTATTACCAGAGGATTTTTTATGACATTTTATGATGACAGAATATACTATTGCACAGGACAAAAGAGTAAGGGCTAAGAATGACAAACAGTGATGTCTCTGTGGCATTTCACTTTCTGAATTGCTATTACCAACTGTTTCCTAACATACACATCACATATGTTAGGTTTAAAATTGATCCTACAGTCACTTGCTACAAAACCAGAGAAATCACCACTATTTTAGACCAGTTTCTCAAGTCTATTAATACCTTGCAGATATATTTGGCAAAGCTGTTTGCATCTGCACATTTGTTTGGGTCTTTCATCATAACAACAGAAGTGTCACTGGATAATAATATCCCGTGTTCCAAGAGCCATCTGGATCCTGCTGGGGAGAGTGAGTTCATCTGGAGGTGATGGAACACCACCAGAATGTTCCCCAAAAGGGGAAAAAACCAGAAGTCTGACGATGCAGATTTATGTGTGATGTTATGGAACACTTGAGAAAACACATCTGTGAGCATCAAAATGTAGATAATTTAAAAACTGACACCACTCTAGAGGAAGAAACTGGTTTGGCCAACACCTCCCATTCCACAAGGCCAACCCCCCCTGCGCTCCAGAACAGCCCATGCCAGCACCTTTCCTGCAGGAATCCTAACAGAGAAAAGCCTCTACTGCTTCCAAGCTTTTCACTTGACCCTCTAACACCATAGCACTATCCCCAAACTAAACTGTCAAAGCTGCTCTAAAATCTGAGGAGCACATTGCTGTTTTTCCAGGCCCTGTGCATCGACCTCATCTCCTCTGCACCACTTTGACCCCACAGCCCACTCCTGTCACTCACTCAGGGGCTGAACATCCTGCAGAACTGAACTGGATGCAAGGCTTAGGTAGGAGCCCTGCTGTTTTTAGTTTTAACTGCACATAAAATGTGAAAACAGCGTTCACAGATCTATAGAAACACTTGCATTCTTTCTAAGTGAGGCCCTTCAATCAGAACTCGAGTAAAAAGGAACTGAGAGGTATTACACAGTGCTTTGTTTATACTCACTGCTTTTGTAAAACCATATGTTCGAGTACTAGTGACTGTCTGACACTGTCTTTATCATTCATGTACTTAATCACACCCTGCACTGAGTTAAGGAAACAGGAGGAGCGTTTATTCAGCAGCCCATGCCAGTATCTAGGTCTGAGATAACTGTGTGTCCCAAAATATCGCACATTTAGAATGGTCTGATGCAAAAATCAAATCAGGTATTTTAAAACATTTGTGAACATCAGCATTAAAATCAGATAAAGTTAATAGGGAACTACATGGGCAACTACACAGAGAATGGAAACATTAAACACTATAAGGCAATTGATTTTTTTCCACTTTGTTGCTATAAAAGCACTGCTGCTGAGTATGAGTCAATTGTGCCAAACTGTAGGGTAGTAAAATTCCCTCATGTCCCCCATCACCTTTCCAGTTACCTTTCCAGCTACCCTTACAGAACAGGTTTGGAGTCCTGGATTTTGGGGATGAGCTTGATGATACCAAAGAAAACACTTCATCTGGTGAATCTCAGATTCACTTCATCTGTCAGACAGATCAGGCCCTCTAGTATTACAAAGAAAAGGAGGGTAGTTGTAGTTGGTGACTCCCTTCTGAGGGGAACTGAGGGCTCTGTATCTGGTGATTCTGTGACTTACCCTCCTTTGCAGCAATTTTGTTTAAGTCACTTTTCAAAGCTTAATCATATTAAAGGAATAAAATCAATACGTGTGAGAAATCTGAAATCCTCCGCAGGATTTACAAGATCGTTTCTGGAGAACATGCAGGCGTGTCACAGACAAAGAACACCAATTTTACACCTTAACACCATGGACCGAATCAGGCATGGAGGGAGAAAAATTTACATGGAAAATATCAGGTCTTGCCTAGCAGCTGAATGTTTTAACTTCATCAGTTACTGGTTACCTTCCATGCTGTATTGCCTTCTGTGTTTCATCCTTATGTTTTTTGGCTACCTTTGCATTTACCGATAACACAGTATCACTGTACCTGTACCAAATGCAAACACTGAGGTAGCTACAAAACACAGTGACTTAAATAAGAATTGTTATCACAGTCGATGGCCTTTCCTTCAAGCATTAAGAATTTTCTGTTTCAGATCACTGACTTGTATTACAAAACACAGCACCGATCAATTCTTAACTGTACATGCAACCCCCTCGGAGCTCCTACCTTTGAAATGCAAACATTACATAAGGAATTAAACTCATGAGTGCACAGCAAACCCTGCAGCTCCTCCCTTCACCACAGTGCTTGGGAAAATGTTTGATTAACAGCGAGTCCTAAGCTTGTTTTATGTCAGCTGTTTAGAAATACATGCCCACTTCCAGGATATACCAAAAGGCTATTTTGAACATATTCACTGCTAGTTTGTATGGAATTAGAAAGGCCAGAGTGGCTGCACCTTGAGTGATCCTTAAAAG
>WEKX01024189.1:15982-33241 GCA_013390025.1 Pitta sordida | reverse complement strand
CAGCAGATATCAGGGAGATTAAAGTCGATCGTGAGGCTTTCTCTAGTTGCTTAAAGAGCAATAGGTCCACCTCATCCTCCTGGTCAGGTGGTCTGTAGCACACTCCGAGCAGAATTTCCGCTCTATTGGGAATTCCTCTAACCTTGACCCAGAGACTCTCTACTTGTTCATCCTTGATGTCAAGCTCTATGGTGTCTAAGGTTGCTTTAATATATAGGGCCACTCCCCCACCTCTACGTGCTCTCCTGTCCCTTCTAAAGAGTGTGTAACCTTCTAATGCGGCACTCCAATCATGCGCCTCCCCCCACCATGTTTCAGTAACAGCAACGTTATACAATAATAGTTTGAGATTCTAGTTTAATATGTTGTCAAAAGGAACCTTGTGGTTGCCTGTTGCCTGGATGCTGAATTTTCCTGACTAACTGCACTTTCTCGTGGTGAGACCCTCGGCTATGGGGAATTTCTCTAGAGCAAAAGTCACATTCACAGTGTGAATGTGCTCCCTAGAGCAGTTTCTGTGATGGCAAGCAAAGGTATTGCCCAGTCAGAAATTTAGGGAGTCAGCAGCTCTGTATTCCCCATCTCTGAGTGCTTCAGCCACTTGCCATTCTTCACTTGCAGCTCAGCACATAACTCCTCTTGTATTCTTTATGTCTTCCTACTGCATTAGCTGAAAATGAAGCCCCTTGAGTGTAACTTTTTTAAAAAAATAAGTATATGTTTCCCTATAATGTTGGCTGGAGAACTGGGAATCAGCAAAGAAGCCACAATGCATTTAACATTTCACTTCCTCCATACCAGATACATTGGGTCAATTGAACAAAGAGTTCCTCTGTACCAAGGAAAGAACAGCATAGAACTTGTAGGCAAAACCAGCACAAGAGGTAGTGAAGGGCTAAATATCTGCTGTGTGTTACACACCAACTGCCAAGAACATTTCTGAGACATTTCAGCAGTTGGACAACCATAATGCTCCATCCATACAGCATTCCACTGACCATGCCCTTAACACTGAGAATCATTTTTCCTTTAGAGATTCCCACACAAAGAAAACATCACCTGGCATTTTACAGGTGAGCAGGTCTTAGTCTTGAGGAACAGGGGGAAACTACATTATTCTGATCTGTTCTTATTGCTAAAAATGCCATACATCATTATTTATTCACAGTGTAAAGATAATGCAACAATAGATTGTGAAATAGAAATAAAGATATTACAGGAATTAAATTATTTACTACTACCAGTTTATATTTCAACTTACACTATATTGATGCACACATAGAAGAATTTTAATGACAATTGTTTACTATAGAGGCAGTAACCATTAAAAAAAAATAAAATTTAAAGATGATAAACAATTCCAGATATGCAATGCATTGTAAAGCATTGACAGATATTTCAAAGTTTTAGCATTTGCCATAGAAGTCAGCTTTGGGAGTATAAGAATGACATCTAGGTTGATAAATCTGACATTCTATAATAGCAAGTAAAACTGTTCTGTTGAGGAATTTCTATAAACAGCAGTCAATGATATATTGCACTAAAAGGAGGATTATAATTTAAATATTATTTAGAAATATAAATATGCTGTACCAAGGATATGTTTGTATGAATTCACATAGAAGAGCAAAAACTAACAAGTCAAGTTAAATATTAATTAGGAGTCCAATGCAGGTTGTAAATAGCTTTTTGTTTTATAATCTGTTAATCAGAAATTCCTTAAAGGATTAATAATACCATTTACAGGGAATCCCACTGTATATTCAAGTGTACCTTAAGCAATTACAGTTTAGCAGGTTTATTAATAAATAGGATAATTTGTGAATTAAAATATTTATTTACAAATACAAACTAATCTTTTCAAAACGAGCTTCTTAATCATAAACCTTTGCTGTGAAATCCACATAGGTTATTTCTTGTGTTCACTAAGCCTAAGACAAACAGAAAATCATATTCAGTTCACAGAAATTAACTTGATTAGCTTCACCTTATTCAAGCATATTCCTAGAACAGAGACCTTAAAGCAAGTATGTTAACAGTTTCCTACTTTGTAAAAGAGTATTAAACTTTAACATATTAAAAACTAGCTGAAATACATGGGTTGTCTTCTTTAAATTTCTCTAGTGTTGCTGTGGGATTTATCAAATTTTCCTTAATAACAAGGAAACTTAATTCTGCCCATCCTCAAACTATAATTATAATCTCATTTTTGACAAAAATAAATATATGTTTTTATTTCAAGACAGCTAATTTGCCTTATTTCTCTTAATGTAAAACCTAACTGTGGATAATGCAAAGGTGGCTCTCATCCTGCACATTTAAAGCCTTATTCCCCACTTCTGATGTTGGCTTGCTTAGTTGGGTAGATATAAAGTCTGAACATCTGTGCCACAACAATTACTTAAAATTTTCAGTATAAAGCAACACTACTCTTTTCGGTCAAGAGGGTCTAATCCTTGAAGTGTATGAGCATTATGAGGAAAATTAACACTACCCCATCAAGACCAACAAAAACTCATTTGTAATGAAGTAGAGAATGCACCTAAATATGGTATTAAACAAAAAAAAACCCTAGGTGTGTACAGTGCAATTGAGTGTTTCAGATGTTTTTTTGAATGGATCAAGTGATCTGAAGTTACCTAGGTGGGCAAAAAGAGAGTGAGAAGAGAGGTCCCTGGTAATACAGGGAAAGACAAAGCCTTGAGAAAGAGGAACACCAATAAGAAGAGACCAGTTAAAGGTCCTACAGTCATTGCTCTGCCTCAGTAAGAAATTATCTGTTCAAGCTGGGAACAGCAGTGAGTTAACATGCACAGGAAGATCTTGGGGACTCTAGCAAAATGGGAAAGACAAGGCAGTCTTNACTGCCCAGGGAGGTGGTGGAGTCACCGTCCCTGTAGGTGTTTAAGAGAAGACTGGATGAGGAGCTTAGTGACATGGTCTAGCTGGGGGTGTAGGGCTGGATGGTCCTGTGGGTCCCTGCTGGCTTGGAGTGGCCTGTGCACCTGTGAGGGAACTAGGTTTATGTTCACCACTCTGGGGTTTGCGTTCGGTCTCTGTACGGGCATTAGATGTTGAGTTGGACTAGATGAGCCTTGTGGGTTCCTTCCAACTCATAGTATTCTGTGATTCTGTGATTCTGTGATTCAGTGTTTTTTGGAGCCTCATCAACAATCACAGAATATTCTAAGTTGGAAGGGACCCACAACCATCTTTGAGTCCAACTCTTAAACGGCACCACTGCCTCCCTGGCGGGAATCAAACCCCTCGTCTCCCACATGAGAGATGGGGACACTCTGGTACAAGGTGGCTTCAGCATTCTTTAGTCAAAGAGGAAAATTACTTCCTTTTTCTTTTTTTCTTTTCTTTTAAACAATGTCTGGGGAACATTGTAATCCCTCACTTCTCTACTTTAAGTCTTGTCATTGCTGAAGACTGAGATCTTGTGTGATACATTGCTAACATTTGAATGGATTTTTGTTCAGAGTGGGATACAAAACGTAGGCTTGCTGAAACACAGGAAATAAATAATGGACAGGAAAACTTATTTTCCAGGCTGAAGTAGAGTGGGAAGGGGAGTAGGGGCTAGTGAGGGAGGGGCTGGAAAGGTATTTGGTTAAGATTTATTTGGCAACCATGTACAACTATCCTGTTTGAGTTGTATTTGAATTAATTAACTTCATCTGTGTAAACTGGGTCAGTATCCTGTAATTTCCTAAGGGCATGGCAGTATCAGGAAACTGAGTAGTCAGCAATGCTGGTTGAATAGTTAAAATAACTGGTTTACAAATGGTTCCAGGAATAAAACCACTGAGTTTCATTTCTTAGGATTTATTGGACAATATAGGAAATTCATCTTACCTGAAAAAATGTCCTTTCTCTACAAGGGGAAGTCCACAGCTCCTTGGGTTTTTTTCTTGTACTCTCCAATCTCTAGAGGCAGAGCCAGGCTATCAAATGAGGCCGTACATCAGCAAATCTCACAAGTTTCCAGTGCACCTTCTTAGAAACCTTTACAGCTTAATTCACAGCTAAGTTGATAGGGAAGGGGGTAAAAAAACAAAAAGAGGAAACACATAATCTCTGCTGCAGAAATTTTAAACTGCCACGAGAACTGCTTTTGTATTCCATAACTTCTCTCATAAAGATATGTACATTTGGAAGGCAGAGAGAGCACTCACAATGAAAACATAATGTAATCTGCAACAGCTTACTTGTCTCTGAACTGCCCTTCTTGCGCCATGTGGGTAGATGAGGTCTTCTAGTTTTCTTGCTAGAAGAAATTAAATGCATGCAACCATCTTCCCAGGAAAGACTACAGATTTACCTCACTACAGTATCCATTAGATGTCAGGGAATGTAAGAAAACAGTGAATGGAAGAAGTATGTCTTGCTGCTTTCCCTTTAAAAAAGAATATCACTTCAGAAACAGCATGCTAAATATGCTGCTTCCTCCAGCGAATGGAAGTTTGCCTGTAGAGTTTTGAGACCTCAAGAACATAGTGAAAAAAGTCTTCATACATTTCTGTGTATGTTGGTAAAGAGCTGACTAGCCTGAGGCTTCTGTAGCTAATGAGGAAAATGCACAAATATCTACAAGAGAGAAAAAGATAGCTGGCTTTTAAAGCTTTGGCAAAGTACTGATTTAGTAATCTAATAACTGGAGTCTTACCAGCAGGTTGTTCTTTTTATTTTTAATTAATATATAGGCTTACAGATTATCATGATAGATTTCTGAATGAGATATGTATTTCATTTACTTTCTTTTTAAAAATTTTCTGACATCAGCATTTCTCAAGGGTTTGTAAAGGAATTTTTTGCAATGTTTGTGGGGTTTGTGTGGTTCATATGTAGCTAAATAGTTAACTAGTAATGCTTCTCCCAGATAAGACTGCAACCTTAAAATACAGCCCTTAGTGAAAAGATTGTGAACCTAACAGCCTTCAGAGATTACAACTTAGCAGTATTTCTGGGGAAAAAACCTGTTTAATCAGTGAGATTAATTTCCAGATAGGAATTGTTTTCATTAACACATTGCGTTTGGTTTTGAGAAGTGCTCTGAGGCTTTACATAGTCGATAGTGGTCTAGAAACTGAGTGCGTTAATCATCTGTGGTAAATAAAAAAGGATGTATTTTTAGTTCTAATTATATCTGTATTGCTAGATAAATAAGAGCTAAGAACTTTGAGCATGCCCTGTTTGCTGATTATTTACTCAAGGCTGAAAAAAGTGTGGTCAATCCATGTGGATAGCCTGCTTTACTTCTTCCTCTCATATTTTCTTAATTTTTTCTATCTAAGAGTAAGATTTTGTGGATAAAAAACCAGGAAGACATTTTAAATGCATCTTGCGTCTCAAAGGAACTACAATATGCAAGCAATATTTTCCTTCATCTTACACCATCTTGCTTTCTTCACAGACTCCAAACACAAGGACAAAATGAAGAGCCTTGAAAATTAATTTTGAAGATGAATGGCCAGAAGTTTCCCTATTTTGTTTTTTCTAGCAAATCAAAGCTATATCATCAACAGGCTATATGGCCTTGCAGATGCAGACACAGATGTAGAGGCCTCTGAACTACTTCCAAAATTGGAAGCAGCACAGTCATCACATCAACATGATGCCATATTGTAATTAGCTAATGGTTATATGGCTGCCAAACCCAGTCTAATATTGTGCACACCTCTATGCATTGTAGGCTGGTTTTTTTCCTGTTTTTTTTGCTAGCTCTGTCTATCTATGCACTATTACTGCAGTGCATCATACTAATAATGTTTCATAGAGATGCATGAAAAGAATGTATAAATCCATGATAAAAACAAGCCCAGTGCAGAATATAACTTGGATAAGAATAGGCTCTTTTCTCATTACACTCCTCTAACATACACTTCTTCAATCTTATTCACAGCAGTAATAAAAAAGCAATATGAGCAGTGACATTTAATTAAGTATTCACAGTTAATTTTTCAGATTTAAGAATCATTTCCATCTATTTTGCTTATAGTTCTGTGATATTTAGGGATTTGTGACCTGTACAACATGTGTTCAGCTGTAATCTGTGTGTATTTCTGCTGATTTCAGTGGGATTGCTGTCAGGTTCAAAACTCTGCTTCTGTGTTGACCATGTTAACACATAATACTGTGTTTTAAGCAACAGATGTGTTTCTGGTTTCCAGTGTTTCCAGGTCCTCTGTCTGGCAGCTACAACATCAATTCCTCTGCAAGAGTGATCACCTTTGGTGGAAGTGGGCTGCATAATTTAGGAGTTTATCGCAAGGCCAGTCAAATAGAATTATGGTCACAAATGCTGCATTTTAATAGTCAGTGTTCAAAACAAAAAATTATTTTGTTTTCTGTGATCCCACTGTGTTTATATAAAGAGCACTTGAGCTCTATTTGGTCTAACAATTTAAAATTTCTGAGGTGCTTTTAAATTTCTTTTCTGTACTACAGAATAATGAACAAGTAGAAGATATCATGGTTAGAACAAAATAACCTGTAGGACAAATGTAGTCTGAGAAAAAGAGAGTTACCAGTTCTATAGAAGAAGCTCGAGATATTTTGAGGGACTGTGAACTGAAAGTGAATTTGATTTAGAAAAATTAAGAGGACTTAATGGAACAAAAAGCAAGGATAATGCTGAGAAATGTGAGGCTATCATTCCACTCTTCTCATCTGGAGTACTATCTCCACTTTGTTACACTGCTCCTCGAAAACTATGTGAACCAAGTGAGACACTCTGCAATACAGTAGTGATTATCATTGCATGCTTGGACATATAAATATTGAGGAAATACTAAAATAGTCCTGGGTGGGAATATGAGAAAAAGAAAAGAATAACCTGATACGTGTTATGGGTGACTATAGAAAGCAGAAACATTTGGCTTAAATTAAAAAAAAAAAAAGAAAACTCAGTCTATTCATTGGAAACTGTTTCCAATAGAAGGATGATAACTGACCCCCTGGACAATTCAGAGTCCATGTATTTGCTTCTGACTTTGGAAGGCTTCAGGAGCAGGCTGAACATGCATAAGGAGTGATAGGTACAGTTGTTCCCTACAGAGATTTTTGCAACACTGTTTTTTTTCCATTATATTTTTGCTATTAAAAGAAGCTCTTTATTGACCTCCCAATTAACAATCAAGAAAAACAGTTTAAACCTTATTGTATATTGGCAGATTTACAGATTGATGTAATATAAATTCATGTCTTAATAAGATTATATTCTACAATTAATGTTTGTGAAATAGTCCAGGTAGACATTATAAACAGCAAGAGAAAAAAAGCTTATATTTTGCCATCTTTGTGGTTAGATTAATATTTAAAATATCGATGGGAACTAAGAGTTAATGGTCTTTGTAGAATGCATTTTGTTTGTTTTGTTTCTGCTATTTGATACCCATGTATCACCTTTCAAGAGAGACAAAAAAATTAAGTTACAACTTTCTGTATCAGTTACTTCTTTTTTATTTTAAGTAAATTTTCTGGTTTTTTCCTTTTAGTTTGTGACATTCAGAAGACACAGGATAGTGACTCATCCAAATATAGGCTGTTGACAGTACTTCGTAACACTTCAGCACATTTGGGTACAGAAAAAATTTATATGAATTTAAAGTTATCTTTCCCTCAACCTTAGTGAAAAAAATTTTAAGGCATATAAACGACCCTGAAAATGTATTCTGATTTCTGATTCAGAGCAATGAGATCCTGAGAAAAATAAGAATGCTTGAATTCAACAACTGGCCCTGTCCATGAAATTATATTTACATACTTACAATATTTGTGGGTTCCAGCAATTCTCATGCTCGCCAAATAATCTCTGAGCACAAGGTTTTACTGAAATAGAAAAATATGAGAGTAGTGGCAGTCAAATAAAAATCTGAATATTGTTACAAAAGGACATACGTGAAAAAATCAGCAACTTCTGCTAGGCATGTTGCAGACATCAAGACTGCCCAAACACATCACCATTTACCCTAATCTTTCTTGTGAGGACTGTTTATCTGTGTTTTATTTTAATCCTCCCTATGTGCTCTGTATGTCCTTAGTAATGTAGTAGTTTCCTTACGGAAACTACGGTGGAAACAGGAGAACAGAGGCACTGTAAAACTGATCTTCATAGCTGGACATGATGCGGAGATTGTAGAATTTGGGAACAAAAAGCTGTAGTTTATTTACTTATCTGAATTTTTCATTATCTGTATGTCAAGTAACCAATGTACTTTTCCTTCTTCTCTCCCTCCTCTTCTACATCCAAAATATAAAAATTAAAGAGATCAGTGCACAGATAGAAACTTGTAGCTGAGCATTAGTTCATAAGGTAGGGATGCAAAGATGACTGGAAAGGAAATTAACCAATGAATCAGGTAAGTAAATTATTATCAGTTCAAGGAACAGATGTTTGCTTTCTTTTTTCTATTATGGTTTAAGTGGGGACTTTTTTTTAATCCAAACAACTGTACAGTGAAAATTGTTCTGATTAATTTTGATATTGCCCACAGACTCAAAAAAATCATGCACCCATGTGATTGTACCCATCCTCTGATTGTAGACTCTACCTTCACAAGGCTAGATGACTCACAATCTCTACATGATTTAATTCCATCTGGAATATAAAGCTAGGGTAAAATCTGTCTGTCTCAAACCTGGCTGCTCTTCTGAGAAAGTATTGTGTGCTTGTGAAGTTCAATGCACTTTTGTCATATGATCTCCATTGGCTACCAGTAGCCATTTGGGTGTTTTGACCTTTTAAGCTCTTAATAACTGTGTATTCAAAGTCTAGCCTTCTCTTGTGTTATTCCTGAACCAGCTGCAGGCAGCAAGCATGCTGGATTCATTTTCTTCTACTAAAGACAGAAATCTTGGCAAGGGTGGGCTGTGGTTCCTAGCTCAGACTGTAAACCTGTTCATCTAGTTAGTCTTAACTTGCTCAGTGCCCTGAAATCTTTAGTGTTTTGGCCATAATCTTCAAAAGATTGTAGTACTGAGGGAAAGAAAAGAGCAAATATGATTAATGATTAGAAAGGGCAGTCCGTCTTAATCCTCTCTTTGATTTCTTTATGATTGGGAACCATATGGAATTGCTTCACATTAAATGGTGCATCTTCTCTTATGCAGAAAGATACGTTGTAAATGTGCAATTGCTTTAATTTAAAATCAGGCTTCTTCTGTCTACATTGCCTAAAATCCATAGGTTTTGGAGCACTTTTTCTCTAAAATCTTGTCCACTTTCCCTCTCCCTGCATACATCAGTAATCAGCTTAATAAACGTAGCTTGAACGAACATGATGTAGGCGAAAGCTGAAGCATCTCTCTGACAGCATGAGAAGGATTGAGATGAGGCAGAAATATCACAGAACTAGTAAGGTTGGAAAAGACCATAGAAATCATCGAGTCCAACCAATCACCTATCACCTGTTACTTATCCTGTTGTCATCCTGCTACCAACACACCATTCTACCAATAACACACTACCCTAATATCTAGGTCATGCTACCAAGTACATCATCCAACCTTTTTTTAAACACCTCTAGGGACAGTGACTGCACCACCTCCTCTAGCTGCTATGCACGGTTTCTCAAGATTCAGCAAGGGCACAGTGACGTTTAGAAAAGTCAGTTACTCTGGTGAGGCCAATAACCTTCAGACCAATCATGATCATCTTGTTTCTGAAGAACCACTGCTCTCAAGGCCAAGGTAAACAAGAATGCTGACTGCTTTTATCTGTCCTTAAGCTGGGAATAGACAAGATCAAGAAGCCACAACCAGTCTAACAGTCTCTCTTTTTTTTCTTTCCTTTTTTTTTTTTAATTTTACTCCCCTTCTGTTCCCAGAGTAAGAAAGTTGAAGAAGTTGAAGGCTCTAGTTCAATAGTATAAATGGATTTTTGAAAAAGATATACAGTGAATCCCCGCTGCATTGCGACCTCTCCAGTACGACCTCACCCATTTGTGAAGCAAATTTTTCTCAATTATGATTCAGCCATCAGCGAGTTTAGCCGGCCGACACATGCACAGTTGCTCTACTCTGCCAAGGGGCTGTGCCGCGGTGCCTGTGGGGTGAGACTCACCCCGCCTTGTGGGGAGGGGGCTAGCAATGGCGGCCCTGTGCTCCCGTCCCTGACCTGGGAACCTGCTCCAAGAAAGTGAGGCAAGGTGTGTGCTGGGAGGGCGCAGCTGTCACTGCGCCAGGAGGAGGCTTCTGTTCCCCCACCCTCTGGGACTGTACCAGCAGCGATGGCCCTCTCTCACAGGACCGGTGGATGTTAAAGGGAAAGAAACTCCCATACCGACCCAAACACCCCACCCCCACCACACTGTGGGCTTCTCCGGGCTGCTGCGATCACTCCCACAGCCCAAACCCCGTGCTGCTTCCCCCCTCAACCCAACCTCAGTGATTGTGCCCATGCTGGCAGTCCCGTGGCAGGGCGGGTGCACGGTGCAGCGGGGCTGGGGCGCGCGGTTTCTGCAGCTCACAGCGGCATTTAGAGCCCTGCGGCACCGTGCCCCAGTCCCTGACCTGGTCCTGTGTGCTCCGCTGAGACCCAGCACAGCACCACCACAAGACATGTCATCCCTTGTTACTCAAAGGCCAGTCAAAGCCCAGGCAGTGCTGCCTCTAGCAGGACCAGTGGATGTCAAAGGGAAAGCAACTCTGATACTGACGCATCCCCCCCCCTTCCCGCCATAAGCGGCAGGGGCTGTTGCAGTGTTGCAAAGTTAAGGTTTTTCCAGGTTCCAAGCATGCCGACCAGAGCTCAGCGACACCCCTTCCCTGCCGTGGAGGCAGGACGAGTGCACGCGGGCTGGCGCGGGGCCCCTGGGGCTGGCGCAAGCACCGGGGCCAGGCTGGGCCGGGGGGCTGGTGGGGGGAACAGAGGCGTGGGGGTTGGGCTGCAAGCACACACGGTCACAGCAGCCCCTCAGAAATGGTTCCCTTTGCTCGCCTGTGCCAAGACAGACCATGGGAAGGAGAGGAAAATTGTCCGCAGCACTCCAGAGTGCCATGGGGTGGAGCAATGGGCATAGCCTGCATGCATATGAATGACCTGCACTTCTTTGCGATTTTAGCGTTTTGTGAGGCCCGTGGCCTGTCCTGTTCCTCACAAAGGATGGGGTATAACTGTAATGTAGTTCAAAAGTAGATAAGATGGATAATATGCTAAACAACAAACACAACTAGAAAGCTGTTTGTTGCTCGATGAGGGAGAATTGCACAGGAATATTACAAGACAGGAAAAGCAAGACTAAAGAAGAGGTAACAGCTGAGCTGTAAGGAGCAATAGGTAGGTACTACAGGGTGGCTGCTCTTGAAACCAAAGGGTAAAATGAGTTGTTACATAGCTCTAAAAATGATAACAACTTTAATGTCTCACTAGGCATGTTAAATGTTGGAGCTATATTTCTGTTCAGATCTACAACATGATGTTGCCATAGGAAGTGTTCATTTCACTTGCTTAGGAAACAAATGCTTTTTGATGAAATATTTACCAGAGGCAGGCTCAGTTCTATGTTTGCTTTGTAAAACCTCATCATTCGCATTTGTTGTGACTTCCATTTGCACAGCAACAGGACACCATTATCCAACAACAGGAGACGATTATCCTGTCACAGTTCTGTGGGCTCTCCAAGGTACACATATGGCAGAAGGCTACTCCAATAGACTATTAATTAGTTATTTCTGTTACAGCTATCTGTGCAGAGTAATTAGCAGTAGTAATAATTCACACAAGTCACATGTAAGCAAGGGAAACTCCAAATAGCAATAAAAGAATGGTACTTAACATTTTTCACATTGAAACACAAATATGAATAAAACCTGGGGTAACAATCAAAATATCTGAGTAGTGAAATGTGCAACCACAGGATATTTGCTCGTACTAAAGACCATATTTTGTTACGAATGTCAAAAGATTGACATTTTCAACTCGAACTGTAAAAGCTACTGGAGCTAAAGAACTTGACAACAGCACTGCTAGATGATCCTTGTGGGTCCCTTCCAACTCAGAGTATTCTGTGATTCTGTGATTCTCAATTCACATATGAATCAGAGGCTAATTAAGCAGAAAACACAGGAAGTAAGTGTGCACATAGCATGACACAGCACCACTTTTCCCCTCCTGCTGTGTTTATTGACAAACCAGCACTGGAATATGAAGTCAGGAAGCATTGCTGAGGGCACATACTGCCTCATCTCAGATTAACAGACCCAGTAAAAATCTCCGAATTCAGTGGAAGGTTTCTAACTTTCTGCAATAAACATAAAATAATGTTTTGTGTCTTTCACCTCTTGTCAGACAGAGATAAACATTTTGTTGAGCATCCATGAGCAAACAGACATTTTCCAAAATTCTGTGAAATTACTATCTCTCAGTACTGCTTTTAGATGAAAATAATTGGCATATTTGCATAAAAAACAGAGTTTAAAGCCATACAAGATCACTGTGCTTGGATCTTTAGGCAAATAGTGGTTGAGAGGGAAAATGGAGACATGGAGGAGTGAAGGGTCTTGCTGAAGTCCTCTAAACTTTGTAACTTTTTTCTTGTCTTGCATATGACATGGTCTAGCTGGTCTAGCTGGGGGGTGAGGGCTGGATGACCCTGGGCCCCCTCCGGCTCAGAGTGGCCTGCTAGACTGTGAGGCATCTAGGTTGTTATTATACTCTGGGATGTGCTCTTGGTCGCTGTACGGGTATTAGATGGTGAGTTGGACTAGATGATCCTTGTGGGTCCCTTCCAACTCATAATTTTCTGTGATTCTGTGATTCTGTGATTCTGTGATATGTTTTGTTGCATTCTGTGGTTCCTCCCAGACAACAGAGGTGTCCTCAGATAACATTGTGCCACAGCTGTTCACTGTGCCGTGTTGTCAAGTTGAGAAGTGACATACTGTCACTTAGTAAGTAAAAGAGCATACACCATATATGCATGTTCATCCATTAAAAAATATCTAATTTGAATAGAATTAGGATAAGAACAACAACCACATTCACAAAATAGGTAAAATCCAGCTTCTTCCCACTTCTAAAATCTGTGGTGCACAGTGAAAGGAGAGGATAGGAAAAATGAAAAAATCTGAGGGACAGAACCACTGAAGAATCATTATGCATACAGTCTTTGTAATGGTAGAGGAGAAATGTTAGTGAAGATATGCAACATGGTAGTCATGTTGGCAGAAGGGGTAGAAGGACTGGAAAAAATGGGTAAGGGAAGAAAAATAATACCATGACAAAAAAATTGTTCAGAAAAAATGCTTTGATCAGCAATATGGAGGTATCATTAAATACATATTATGCCTTTCATCTTAAATTATTTGTGGAATTCTATTACCAGATGGAAACTTACACCTCTTGATACTGAGCTCCCAAAATAAATAAAGGCTAGAAAACACTGTTAGTCTTCATGCTGAAACCATCTGTTGATCTTTTGTTTTGATTTCATTTCATATTGCACACATTCTGAAGTTTCCTGCCAGACTACATCTTTTTGCACTGTTTTCTATTCTCTTTCTGTTTTCAGGGATTCGGTTTTTTATGGTAATTTTCTTTGTAAGTTACTAGTTCTTACATCAGCAAAAGAGAGAACCATCACATCAGGGAACTGAGGCTAGACTGGGTGCAGTTTCCTGTTAAAAGTTAAACTTTTAGACATCTTAAAAGTGGACGGGTTCATAGCCTTATCCCAGTGTAATTTAGAACAGCTGCATATTACTTCTAAACCAGTCTGTCATGCCATTTCTCAGCAAGCAAATTCCTGGGTATGACTAATGGTGGTATATGTGGGAATAATCAATGCAACATAGAAATAAAATCAATTCTTTTTCCAAATACCTATCTGTCTGGCTATAATCTACTTTGCTGTAAGACAGAAACATAGGAAATATGTTCTTTAAAGAAAGAAGAATGTTTAAAGCAAGCAGACAAACTGCTCTAAAAAAAGGTTTTCTATGGTGAATGCTGCAAGTCCCTCATGCCATACAAAATCTCATGAAAAGCATTGTTCAAGCATCACACATAATCACAGAATTTTCTGAGTTGGAAAGGACTACAAGGAGTCCAACTCCTGGGCCTGCACAGCACCACCTCCAAGAGTCACACCATATGCCTAAGAAAATTGTCCAAAGGCTTATTGAGCTCTGTCAGGCATGGTGCTGTGACTACTTCCCTAGAGATCCTGTTCCAGTGCCCAACCAGGCTCTGGATGAAGAACCTTTTCCTAATAACCAACCTAAACCTCCCCTGACAAAACTTCAGGTCATTCCCTTGGGTCCTATCACTGGTCACCACAGAGAAGAGATCAGTGTCTACTCCACCTCTTCCCCTCACAAGGAAGTTGTAACTGCAATGAGGTCTTCCCTTAGTCTCCTCTTGACACGGCAGAACAGAACAAGTGACCTCAGCCGCCCCTCATACAACTTCCCCTCCAGGCCCTTCACCATCTTCGTTGCCTTCCTTTGGGCACGCTTTAACAGCTTTATATCTTTCTTACATTGTGGTGCCCAAAACTGCCACAATATTCAAGGTGAGGCCACACCAGCACAGAGCAGAGCAGGACAATCCCCTGCATTGACCAGTTGGTGATGCTTTGCCTGATGCCCCCCAGGACATGGTTGGCCCTCCTGGTTGCCCGGGCATTGCTGACTCATATTCAACTTGCCATAGACCAGGACTCCCAGGTCTCTTTTCATGGCACTGCTTTCCATCATTTCAAAGCATTTAAACCAAAAGTAAAAGACACACCCATACGCCCCCAAAACAAACAAACAAAAAAACCCCCACAAAAAACCCAAATGAACAAACAACAACAAAAAAAGAAAAATGTTACCAAGCCTTAGTTTTGGGGGGGAAATGACAAATTTTCATCTCAGAATATCTACCAGACTTGCGCATTGGGAGTGGGAGAGAGCATGAAAGACACTGATGGGTAGGTCCATGGTACTGGAGAAGAAGAATGTAGAAATTCAGTGAGTGCATCTGTCAAAAAACAAGGGTGGTTTAGCCCAACTCTTTGAAAGGGGAGAGTCTCTTCACCCTTAGTAATATGTTTCATTGTGAGAGTCTCTGGGAAATAGAAACTCTTTCATGCCCGACCAGTCTGCCAGTGTTCCATATGTGATGAACTTTCACCAACAGATTCACCAAGAGGTTGCATCACGTGCCCTTTCAGTGGAGGGGCCTGAGTTAACAGAGGAGGGAACCCCTCAGCAGGTCCTCCCAAAATGGTATTCCACAGGCAATGAGACTGTGAGCACCTTTTCTAATGGAATCAATCTAACAGTTATGAAATAACATCTGTTATTAAGACATTGTCACAAGTGAAAGTTCATGATAATCTGTGATAGGGTCTGTCTGCAAAGATACTTTTAAACAGCATAAGACAAAGCATAACCACAGGACCTAAAGCAAAACAGTCTATTAAAAATATTAAGCACAAGCGAGTTCTAGTTTCTAAAGCAAGCAATTAGCACACACATAGGTTACTGCTTACCCATATTACCGGGCATCCCCATATGAGGTGGAGAAGGGAGGTTCAGCTCATCAACTTCTCCCAATTTCTTCTCATTTTCAATGTCTTTATATGTATTTGTTTAGGTTCAGGCAGAGTTTTTAATTGTTTTAGTCAGAAATGCAACATTGGGGTGATGCGAGGGACATTTATTGTTTCTTAATGGATAGCTGGCCCAGGTCAAAGGCATCACCACATTCCCATCCTGTACCTGGTTTACTGAAGTCTGGCTGTGGTGCCTTCATACCATCCTGTTCTTCAGTCTACAGGTGCTTATAGAGTTTAAGGAACTTTGGTGGGACAGCATGACCTTTATGTTTTCCAGAAAGTGGCAGTTGGAGACTTTTTGCCACTAAGAAATGGCAGCAGGTCATTCCTCTGCAAATCTTATTCTCTTTCAACTTCTGTTTTTTTCTCTAGTTCACAGTATTGGATCAATGTAATTAATCTCTGAAATCCTCTGCTGCAACCTGAAAAACATCAGAAACTTCAGTTCAATTGCCCCAAAATAAAAACTCATAAAGCAGAATTTTCAATCAAAAAATCAGGTGCAAAGTGATAATTACTAATGAACATGGTTTGTAATTCTGTGTCACATACAACTGTGATTATTTAGAATCCACTTCAACTGTGGAACTTCACAAAGTTCATGTGTCATTTTCTCATTAAAAGTTTCATTATTGAAATGCTTCATGGTTGCCACAGATGCGTATATTTTTCTTCAAAGAATAGCCTCTTAGCCACCTGATGGAAAGCACTCCTGTTCATGATGGGGTTCAGGAGGATTTTGGTAGTGAGAGCCACAGGCATCTCTAAGAAGAAAGTTGGAACCGCCCTGTGCTGGTCAAAGTCACTGATGATGCAGCCCACCTCCTGCCAAGACTTCAACCCATTATAAGAGGCCATGGAAATTCTGCTCAAGCTTGCTGAAGAAAAAGGGCAATAGTTCCTGGAGGCAGGAGGCACAGGAGGACACACAAATGAAGAAAGGGGGAAGGAGAGACACATGGAATGAAACTGAACCAGGAGAAATGGGAAGTAAGGACTTTTCCCTAAGCACCCATTTAATTTACTTTCTTCTTTGTTTCTCAATACCCAAATCAGCAATTAGTCATTTCTGTAATTGGCAAAAAATTAAATGAGACATAATTCCCTAATATGAGCCAGTAGTGCGCCCAGGTGGCTAAGAAGGCCAATGGCATCCTGGCCTGCATCAGGAACAGTGTGCTCAGTCGGACTAGGGAGGTTGTCCTTCCCCTGTACACAGCGCTGGTCAGACCACATCTTGAGTACTGTGCGCAGTTCTGGTCTCCCCAGTTTAAGAAGGATGTTGAGCTGCTTGAGAGGGTCCAGAGAAGGGCAGCAAGTATGGTGAAAGGACTGGAGAACAAGCCCTCTGGGGAGCGACTATGGGAACTGGGGTTGTTCAGCCTGGAGAAGAGGAGGCTCAGAGGTGACCTTATTGCTGTTTACAACTACCTGTGGGGACGTTGCCGCCAGGCGGGTGCGGACCTCTTCTTTCAGGCTGACACCAGAACAGGAGGACATGGCCTTAAGCTATGCCAGGGGAGGTTTAGACTGAATCACACACAGAATCACACACAGAATATTATGAGTTGGAAGGGACCCACAAGGATCATCTAGTCCAACTCACCATCTAATACCCGTACAGCGACCGAGAGCACATCCCAGAGCAGTAACACCAACTTAGATCCCTCACAGTCTGGCAGGCCACTCCGAGCCGGAAGGGGCCCAG
>WEKX01024189.1:0-15826 GCA_013390025.1 Pitta sordida | reverse complement strand
GAATGGGCTGCCCAGGGAGGTGGTGGAGTCGCCGTCCCTGGAGATGTTTAAGAGAAGACAGGATGAGGAGCTTAGTGACATGGTCTAGCTGGGGGGTGTAGGGCTGGATGGTTTTGTGGGTCCCTCCTGGCTCGGAGTGGCCTGTGCGCCTGTGAGGGAACTAGGTTTATGTTCACCACTCTGGGGTGTGCGTTCGATCTCTGTACGGGTGTTAGATGGTGACTTGGACTAGATGATCCTTGTGGGTCCCTTCCAACTCACAGATTCACACAGATTCACACAATATTATGAGTTTCCTGATGATCAGTACACCTAAGTCCCCCTCCACCTCACTAATATCGAGCCACTCCTCCCCCAGCCGGTAGCGGTGCATGGGGTTGTTTTGTCCAAAGTGAAGAACCCGGCACTTGGTCTTGTTAAACCTCATACTGTTGGAGCCTGCCCATCTTTCCAGCCTGTCAAGGTCCCTCTGAAGGGCCCTCCTACCCTCTGGCAGTTCAACATTTGCCCCCAGCTTGGTATCATCTACAAACTTGCTGATGATGGATTCAACTCGTAATATTCTCTGATTCTGTGATTGTGTGAGTTCATATTATTTTAACAGCACATTATTCTGGTTAAAAAAAAGTAAAATACTGCACTTGTTTTTGTTATTTCATTATTTCAGAGTTAACACCAGGCTTAAAAGTAGTTTTTTCATCTTAGGCATCTTGAACTGGATTAACAGAAATTCATGAAAAAACTTGGCCAGTTATAAGAAATGGTATCCNGTTCTGTGATTGTGTGAGTTCATATTATTTTAACAGCACATTATTCTGGTTAAAAAAAAGTAAAATACTGCACTTGTTTTTGTTATTTCATTATTTCAGAGTTAACACCAGGCTTAAAAGTAGTTTTTTCATCTTAGGCATCTTGAACTGGATTAACAGAAATTCATGAAAAAACTTGGCCAGTTATAAGAAATGGTATCCTAGTGACAGTGAAGTATGAACTGGGAGACAATGACCTATTCTAATATTTTTTACCATTTCAGTCTGAATTCTAGCATTTTAATTAACTTCTCTGTACCTGTGTTTTCTTCCTCTTCTTCTTGGATTTTCTACTTAAGAGCAAAGTTCTTGGGTGGTTTAACCATCTCACTAAATCTGTATATTGTATTTCTTATAGCAGAATTGTGATATAACTTTGACCTGCTAGATACTACTGTAATATAAAAGGAAAAATAAAATAGCTAATAAAACTAATACTTAAGTAGGCTTATGAATCAAAAGAAACCATAAGCATGTGAGATTTTTCTCTTAAGTCATAACAAAGACAACAAATCTCTTGCCATTACATGAGCTTACAAAAGAAAAAAAACCCATGAATATTGATCATGGTTTGCCTGTTTCTCCTTAAGAGATTGGGATATATTAGTTCAGTATAACTCTACAGATTCCCATTCAGTTAAACAGAGCAAAAATGGCAATTTCAGAGATGAAAATGTATTTTCTTTACAATACGAGTTGCATACATTGATTCCAGGTGCTTATTGTTCACATACACATTGCATCATGTAAAGATGCAAACTTTAAGACCATTTCCAAAATATTACTTAGGAAAGTAAAGTAAGATCTAAGCAAATAGTAATTCCTCAGCCCTAATTATGATCTTGAGAACTCTACAGCCTTGTCCTAAATCTAGCTAAACTCTATCGGTTTTTACAGTTGCAATATTTCATCTTGACAAGGACAGAACTTTTCTTCTAGGAGACCATTAGCTTAAGTGCAACTCGCATTCCTTATTTCTCCTTGGATGGTCTTAGCTTCGACTGTTTTTAGGAGAAAAAGAAAGTTAAAAGTTTTCACAGGTTTCACAGGTTTCTTCTTCCATTTGTTTTGATGGTAAATGGAAAAATCCTTCTCTCACTGGAAATATGAAGGTTGCTAGTTTCAGTGTACAGTTATACCTCCTCCATCGCGAGGAAAGGGACAGGCCAAAGGCCTCACAAAATATTAATCTCGCAAAGAACTGCAGGTCGTTAATATGCATGCAGGCCATGCCCATTGCTCCACCCTCCGGAACTCCGAAGCGCTGCGGACAATTCTTTGCTCCTTCCCGTAGTCTGTCTTGGCACAGGCGAGCAAAGGGAACCATTTCTGAGTGGCTGCTGTGACCACAGCCCAAACCCCGAGCTGCTCCCCTCCCAGCCCTCCGGTCCAACCCCGGTGCTAACGCCGACCCCGGGGGACCCACGCCAGCCCGCGCGTGTTCACCTTGCCTCCGCGGTGGGTAAGGGGTGTCCATGAGCTCTGTTCAGCATTCCTGGAGCCTGAAAAAACCTTAACTTTGCAACACTACAACACCCCGTGCACTTATGGCGGGGGGGAGGCATTGGTATGGGAGTTTCTTTCCCTTTAAAATCCACCAGTCCCGGCAGAGGCAGCTCTGCCCGGGCTTTGAGTAACAAAGAATGGCATGTCTTGTGGTGCTGCACTGGGTCTCAGCGGAGCACACAGGACCGGGGCAGGTACCGAGTCAGGGCTCTAAATGCCACCGCGAGCTGCAGTAAATCGCGTGCGCGGGGGGGAGCCCACCCGCCGCCACAGGACTGTCGCCCTCCCAGCACACAGCTTGCCTTACTTTCGTGGGGCAAGTTTTCCAGTTCAGGGACTGGGAGTACGGTGCTGCTATTGCTAGCCCCCCTCCCCGCAAGGAGGGGTGAGTCCCGCCCCACAGGCACCACTGCACCGCCTCTCGGCAGAGGAGAGTCAAACTGCGCATGCGTCAGGCAGCTGAGCTCGCGGAGTGCTAAACCATATTTGTGAAAAAATTGCTTCTCAAATGGGTGAGGTCATGAAGGAGAAGTCACGATACAGAGAGGATTCACTGTAGTACCTGCTAACTGTTTCAGAGATGAGATTTCAGGCCAGATGTTTTCCACCTTAATCTCTGGTTGTGATGGAAATTTTTTGGTTTGAATGGAATNCGAGCTGCAGTAAATCGGGGGCGGGGGGGGGACCCCCCCCGCCGCCACAGGACTGTCGCCCTCCCAGCACACAGCTTGCCTTACTTTCGTGGGGCAAGTTTTCCAGTTCAGGGACTGGGAGTACGGTGCTGCTATTGCTAGCCCCCCTCCCCGCAAGGAGGGGTGAGTCCCGCCCCACAGGCACCACTGCACCGCCTCTCGGCAGAGGAGAGTCAAACTGCGCATGCGTCAGGCAGCTGAGCTCGCGGAGTGCTAAACCATATTTGTGAAAAAATTGCTTCTCAAATGGGTGAGGTCATGAAGGAGAAGTCACGATACAGAGAGGATTCACTGTAGTACCTGCTAACTGTTTCAGAGATGAGATTTCAGGCCAGATGTTTTCCACCTTAATCTCTGGTTGTGATGGAAATTTTTTGGTTTGAATGGAATCTTATTTGGTTCACCATTTAAATGGTATCTTTATATTAAAGCTATGATTTTTCAGAAAACCCTTGCCTGCAGTAAAATACTCAAAAATGCAATCAGTTACAGAATACCTTATAGGCACTCACTCATCTGAGCTGCTGAGCAAGAATTCTAGGTAATGGAATGCCAGACCCAAGTCAGTAATTTAGAATTATAACAATTTATCTTTCTGATTAAAAACATTATTTCTAAAGTTATACTATAAAAGGTTAGTTTCTTAATTAAAGCACAGAAATCATGAGTAGCATCCTTCAAGTAAATAGAAAGAAAAAAACAATTTTTGCAAGTGATACCACTTCAGGCAGAAAGGGATCGGGGGGTACTGGTTGACAGGAAACTTAACATGAGCCAAGAAGGTCAATGGCATCCTGGCCTGTATAAGAAATAGTGCCAGCAGGACTAGGGAAGTGATTCTCCTCCTGTACTCAGCACTGGTTATGTGGCACCTTGAGTACTGCGTCCGGTTCTGGGTCCCTCAGTTTAAGAAAGAGGTTGAGTTGCTTGAACGTGTCCAGAGAAGGGGAATGAGGATGGTGAAGGGGCTGAAGCACAAGCCCTATGAAGAGTGACTGAGGCAGCAGGGGTTGTTTAGCCTGGAGAAGAGGAGTCTCGGGGGAGACCTTATTGCTCTCTACAGCTACCTGAAAGGAGGTTGTAGCCAGGCAAGGGTTGGTGTCTTCTCTCAGGCTACCACAGGTTCACAGGTNTAATTAGGTGTGCTATTTCTTTGTCTACTCATTGTTTTCTCAATGAATTTTCTTATGCAGAATAACATGAAAGCAGTTTTAAAAAAGAAAATAAAACAAATTTAGGAAAGGTAGTGCTTATAAAATATATCAAATAAACATGGAAGAATCTATATTTTATGTAGAGGCATTCAGTCCACTGAGACATTTTCCATATTGCCTATTCTTTGTATTCAGTATCAAAGACTTGTAAATACTATCTTCCTTCAGAGTAATTATTGCTTTCACTGGGAGGCTTTTCTTTTCCTACTGATGCAGTAGTCAGCAATTCATAAATGCTCTTTCTGCTCTTCTGGAACACTTAGCCCTCGTGTTGCTGTCACTCACTTTGAGCTGTAAAAGCAAAGTAATTCTGCAGAGACCAAACAGATAATGTGCAGCTTACCTGCTCATCCAGTGTGCCCAGGGAATCAAGTATGTTTTTTTTCAGGCAGCATGTAAAGCAAGGCCATCAAACAATTTCAACTGGGATTCAAAATCTTTCAGAAGAAAGCAGTCTAACTGAGCAGCAGTGCTGTAAAACCCCATTTTCAGAAGCTTAGTACTATCAGATGAAAAATACCATTTGGATGAAATTTCTAGGTTTATTGTCAGTCCAAAGATTTGGAGCGTGTGCTTGTGAAAATGGTTTTTAAAACTCCATTTATCCTAAGACAAAAAGATTCTCATCTGTTTTTTGTCTTCTGTCTTTAATATTCCTCCCCGCCTCCCCCACCCCTAGTGAAATGAAGTGCTGTCATCTGTCAAAAAAAATGCCAAATACATCTTCACAGATGAAGTAGAAATATGAGGAGAAGTTCACACAACACAAGAAGGAGTCTGGAAGCATGAGAGAATTACTTATGCAAACTGAGGAGAGAGGGTGAAAGAAATTATTTTGATATGTTTAAAGAAAAAACTGTTACAAAACAAAACAATAAGCCTGTGAAATTTAATCCATATGCATAGCATTAATTTTCCTGAGCAGTGTCATGGTAACATATGCATTTCTGCCAATCCTTACAAAAGAGATGTGGGATATATGTCATATTATGAAATATGAGCTTATAGAGTTTTACAAGGAATTCCCAGTTTGCTTCTTTTTGCTGTTATTGTTCTTGGTTTATACCAACTGAAACGGTAGCAGATGAAAACCAAGCAAAAAACCCAGTCTTTTTATTGCACGTTCATGATTCTTAGATTCTAAATTATAGCTCTGGATGTAGAAGGTACCACAGAGTAGATGTCCTTGTCAGTACTAACAAGAATGCTACTTATTTTATGGTAAGTCTATAAAGTAAAAGCAACAAATATGTCCTCTGTTCAAAGGACTCACAGGTATGAGATTGCTGACTTCAACCTGTTCTTAGGAGTTGTGCCCTCAGCATGCCAGACATTATTAAATTAGTCATTATCTAGATAGTTTGTGCCACTACACCAATGAAAAGGAGATGGCAGAGAGGGTAATATTAGGACTCAAACCATTGCAAAGTCAATTACCTTGTCTACATTTGATTTTTCTATTGTCAGAGTGTCCTAGGGTGACTCAATTGTGTGTACATATTCCATGTCTTTGTGCTTCGGTCTACGAGGGAATTTTGTTGTGAATAGTGATCCTTAGTGAACAAGGTCATTTTCTCTCTCTGTCTGGAAGACGGGGGGAAAAAAAACAAACCAGAAGCAGCAGCTTGAGAAAATATTCAGCTATACCCAGGGCACAGCTGCAGAGGCTTGGAGGTTGCTAACATTCCCACAGCTGGAGAAGGGCTCCTCTGAGGGGTTGTGCTCTAGCTCAGGGAGAGCCCCTTGTGGTTTTTTTCCCTTGGACATTTCTTTGCTGCAGAGAGAGAGGCCTGAAATTCCCCTCACCCACCCCGGGGATTCTTCCTGCCAATCTCCTGGCTCTCCCTCGAGTGCCTCCAGTCATCAGGACCCTAAGCTCCAGCTACTCTCTGGACACCTGAGAAGTTTCTTCTGGGACTGTCTGGTGGAATTTGGCCAAGTTCTGCAGAACTCTTCACATCATAGGACTATAGGATATCTTGACTTTCCCCCTCAGGATTGTTTACATTGCAGGACTTATGGGATGTCTCAGGTTTTCTCTCAAAACAGTAGGTCTTGCTGTTTAATACTACTGCATCTTGACTTGTGTGTTTACTAAAGTAAATAGTTTATATTTTCCACAATTTCGTTTGCTTTTTCTGAACCTGGTGAGGGGGAGGGCTGAGTTGGTTTGGGTTTGCCCCCAATTTGCCTCAAATCCCAACACAGAGAAATACAGAGAGATGAGGAGAGCATCCTTATGAGTTAAGTCATCTAATAATAGCAATGGTATCTAAGATAGACACTTGCAGAGAAATTTCATGTGGATAAACAGTTTCAAATAGATTCTAATTTTCACCCTGTAAGAATAAGACAAGATGACAGCCAGTCTACCTGTGTAAGCTTTCAGTGTAATTTACTTAAGCTATGGTGTGCTGAAACTGTAATCGATCACATTGGACAGGACAGGACAAGAGGTCATAGTCTTAAGCTTCAGAAGGGAATGTTTAGANGAGATTTAACAAGTCCAAATGCCGGATTGTTCACTTTGGACATATCAGTCCCATGCATTGCTATCGGCTGGGGGATGAGTGGCCAGAGAGTGGTGAAATGAAGAGGAATTTGGGAGTAATTGGTGACAGAAAACTTAATGCGAGCCAGCAGTGTGCCCATGTGGCTAAGAGGGCCAATGGCATTCTGGCCTGTATTAGGAACAGTGTGGTCAGTCAGAATAGGGAAGTTATTCTTCCCCTGTACTCGGCACTGATCAGGCCACATTTTGAGTAGTGTCCAGTTCTGGTCTCCCCAGTTTAAGAAAGATGTTGAGCTTCTCGAGAAGGTCCAGAGAAGGGTGACAAGGATGGTGAAAGGACTGGAGAACAAGCCCTGTGGGGAGCGACTGCAGGAGCTGGGGTTGTTCTGCTTGGAGGCTCAGATGTGACCTCAGGCTGCCAGCACCAGAACAAGAGGACATGGCTTTAAGGTATGACAGGGGAGGTTTAGAATGGATGTTAGGAAGAGCTTTTTCATGGAAAGAGCAATCTCTCTTTGGAATGGTCTGCTCAGGGAGGTGGTGGAGTCACCACCCCTGGAGGTGTTTAAGAAAAGACTGGATGAGGAGCTCAGTGACATGGCCTAGTCGATGGGAGGCTTGGATGGGTGTAGCGTGGTGCCCATGGCTCCAGGGTTGGGGGTTCAATCTCTGGGTGGGTGCTCGCTTGGGAGTTGAACCAGATGATCCATGTGGGTCCCTTCCAACTGAGAATAACCTGTGAACCTGTAATAAAGGTTCTTCAGTTATACATATATCTACATCTTGCAGTCAGACATGTCATTGCATCACCATTCCATCTGATACAAAACCAACTGAAATAAAATGCAACAGCTTTCCAGTAACCTGATTGGCATTGACGGTCTGTTTAAGGGGAGAAAATGTCTTTAGAAATTGGAACAGGACCTGGTATTTGTGAGACACTTTCAGAAATTATTATCATAGATACTCAAATCACTTTAGGCTTTGTGTATCTGGCTAAGAATTAGGCTGTTTCTACAGGTTCAAATAACATTCAAGATTCTTTGAGGTACTGAAAACAGACTTCTGAATTGTTGGGAAGATATAATTAATCACTAAAATATTATTTACACCAGAAACCTGGAAAATGGCCAGTAATTCCTTCCTTTTCATGTGAGGTATTCTTAATACTAATAATGAGGTTTAAGTTTGTAAGGAGCATAGCTAAATCAATGCAAAACAGTTGGGGGAAAAAAATCTTAGCAACTTTTATGCAGCATCCAAATGTCTGGAAACTGCTGCATCTACCATGCTGAACCCTATTGCTGGTTAATGAACTTCACCAGTGCGGGAACACACCTGAGCTTGCCAAATGTACAAACTTGCAGAGACTGCTAAAATAACCACAAAGTCAGATTCCTCAATATTTGTACAGAAGCCCTCAAATTCTGTCTCATTAAAGTTGCTAACCAGAAATGAAAATTGATTCCATTGAAATGATAGTGCTCTGTGAACATTAGTCAGTGAAGTGCTGTGATAAGATTCTACAGTGTGCATATTCATGTTAATAACAAAGATAAATTAATAAATATGTTAATAAATGTTAAGGCATGTTTATAGTAATTATTTTGTATGAGCAATTACTTGCAATTACAGTCGGGTCTCCTATACCATGGTACCTCGGGTCTTGACCCCCCCACTATGAAGGTCTCTGTCCACGTTGATTGGCAGCTCCTTAATATGCAAGTTTGCCCTGCACCCTCACACCGCCTCCCAGCGCTCCGACACTGTTTCGGAACTGCCCTGCTGTGTGTTGATGTTCGTGCCAGCGCATCCCGGTGACTGCAGCCACCCCGCGCCAAGATAAAAAATTCTTTTCTGCTCGGCCGCGGACACAGGTGCGGGGAGCCGTCCACGCCGCTGTCCCGGTATTTCTCCAGGTCCGTAGACTCGGTCTGTCCATACTCGGGGTAGATGCGGTGTCTGGTCTCGGACACCATGTCTACCCTGAGAAAGTCTAGGACACCATGTCTAATCTGAGAGTGCGTAAATCTTTTGTATCTGCATGAAGCCTCCTCGCTCGGAACCGAGCCGCTGCAGGAGTGCCGTGCGCTTGGCTCGGCTCCGCCACGGCCACTGTGGCGTACCCACCTGCCCCAGATTGCCACTGCGGTGCGCCCACCCCGGGCAGCCGGGGGGGGGGGAAGATTTGCATATTCATGACTGCCTACTTTGAATATTCATGCGAGGTCATGCATGCACAGTTGAGAAACGGGCCTCCTTAATCGCTGAAATTCACACCGCTAAGACATGAAGCCGCAATATGGGGGGGGGGGCAAAGTGAAAGAGGACTGACTATAAAGCAGTTAAACTTTTATTTTTTAAACTGTATTCTCGGATGGATGGAGAGTGGTGCCCATGACTCTAGGGTTGTGGGTTTGATCCCTGGGTGGGCGTTCACTCGGGAGTTGGACTAGATGACCCTTCCAACTCGAAATATCCTGTGAACCAGTGAATATTGGATAGATGAATAAACTTCAAGCAAAAAATTTCTTTGTTATTGATAGTTGCATTTTTCTCCAGCTTTACCAAAATTTAATGAGCTATAAGAGTTCTGTTGTTTCTCTCCCCTCTCCCAATACAATTTGAGTATTTGAATGTTCATATCCAGCCTCTTTATATAATTTAAACTGATACCATTACATTTAATGCATGAGCTGGTCAGTATAGCACATCAAGTTAATTTATAGCCTCTGGCAGTGACTGACTCCCAAAGTTTCATAGCAGTACCAAATTCTTGTAACACTTTCTTTTTCAAGCAAATTTCAATAATAAGGAATTTATAATATATTGCAGAAGGCCATTAATTTTAAGTGTGCTGTCCAGACTGCTTATTAGTTGCAGCAATTCTAGACTGATATTTTACCAGTAGAAAATAAATCCTGATCACTCTGCTCTGATGGAACTGTGACCCAATTGCAGGGGCAGAATAGTAAATTCTCACATGACTGAAACCCTGCTCTCTTCCTAGGACTCAGTGACAAGAAGAATCCTATTCGTGGGGTGACAGTACATTAAAATCTTCCACAGGGACTTTACGGATATTTTTTCTTGTTAATGTGGTAGTTCTTTTTACTCTATATGCTGTAAGGCATCATCTTCCATGCAGTTCCAAACTACACTCCATTTTAATTAAAGACTGCCTTTGCTAGCATAAAATTCATTGCCCATTAGCTCTTCTTTTTTTTTTTACTGCTAGCTCACAAATATCCATACTCATCTTAGAAGGTATAAAGAAAAGAATAAAAGGCAGGAAAAGACAGAGGATGACAGTGGGTCAGGGGAGCACAGCTAATACATGGCACACCTTGTTGACCTATATGTTCTTACTGCCTATCAAATTATAGTCAACTTTGCACATTGTAGTGACCTTTGCCAAAGGGCACTATACTTTCCCCTTCAGCATAATACAAGCCTAAATCGTTGTAAAGTTAGCTCAAATCCTATCTGTTGTAATTGATTTGGATTTTGTTTTGTCACAAATTATAAGTACGCTTGAGGAGCCCATTATTACCAGAATGAAATAAACAGGTGCATATAATACATATTTCTGGGAAATTAAGGTCATAGCTCTTTGGAGAGAGAAAAAGAACTTGCTTAGACTAACCTTTATATGCATATAGAAATATTTAGCTACTTGTTGTCACATAGGGGTATTCTATAGATTTGCATTGATACACTGTAGTAAGATTGAAGCATTTCATAGAATGTGCAAGTATGTAGTTCACAATATTTACAGAAAATACATTTAAAACTGTCAGGAACAGGAAGGTTAGGTCCCAACATTTTGTTTGCAGGTGACCTTTTAAAGAGCAATATAAATTCTGATGTCATAAAGTTGGCCAAGTAAGGAACTAATTTTTATAAACTCACGTACTAGATATCGAGCATCTGGCTCTTGCTGTAAAATGCATTAAAATAACCCACCCAAACCCAGTATTTATGTTGGACACTAGAGATCCAGTTCTCAGGCTTTACAGTGATTGTTGTCACTTTACTTTTTAGCTGCTCTTTATTACATATCCTCCACTAAGTAGTTTTCCCCAGGTAGCTGGAATTCGAAGATTTTAGGTCATCAATCAAGTCCTGCAGAATTATAGAAAATAAAATAGAACTCTTTGAGGCAGCTGATATATATCTGATTTCCTGCAGTTCTCATATAAAGAAAATTTCTTTAAACAGTTAAACTAACTTAAGCAGGAGAAGTGGAAGTCAAGACTTGCAGCTGTGGACCTAGAGTGAGATCTCTCTATGTGAGACCATGCCAACAGTGAGGCCAAGCTCCTAAAATCTTTGGAATGAAAGGATACAATACAATTGTCAGTAAAGATACAACACTGAGCTAATCTATGTAATGGTGGAGCTAGCAATTCATTTAATAACACTCACATTTTTAAGAGTGCACTCTGTGAATATTCTTTAGAGATTTAAATATTTGCCAATATGTCCATCATGATAAAATATCTTTTCTCCCCCCATAACTGTGAAATGAAGGAATTCATTAATTTGTATCAATTTATCTAATAACCATAAATGTGAGAGAAATAGAATTTGCTAAAAATCCTTGATATAAATCCCCTTGGTAATAATATCGAGTAGTTAAATTATTCTAACTTTGTCTTTTTATATTATTTTATATATGCTGCACCTGTAGGATCATCTTCAATGCATTGTGGTCCAGGATAATTTCAGTTCTTCATATAATTATTCCATTATATAGTAAGTGCTTTCAAAATTATGATGCAAAAAATTAAATGCTTTAAAAAATTCATTCCTGCCTAATAGAAGCTTTAAAAATAATTAAGAAAAACTTATTAGAATGTGTGCCTGAGTTTTAAAACCGGATTCAATGTCTAAAGGCAATCTAGCTTACTTTGTTGTCCTTTTACTTCCCAGATAGTGTAAATAATTCTATTTTTAAGAGATTTGCATATTTTTGTGCATCTTTTTTCCACTTATTTGTGTCCAAGTATTGATCACCAGAATAAATTAACTGTCCAGCCTTTAAAAGCATGGCTTTTCCAAAATACACATATTTCTCAGCTTCTACCACTAAAAGCTTAGACACAACTTCTTTCTCAATAAATATGCACAAGTGTGCTCCCACAACATGTAAAAATTTGGGTTATTCTGCCTCCATATATGTTTTAAATATTCTTAATGGAACAGATGATATAATAGCTAATGCCTGAGGTGGATGTTCACATGCTCTCTGTCTCTTCGGAAATATAGTCAGTCCTCTTGCACTTTGCGCCCCCCATATTGCGGCTTCAGATCTTAGCGGCATGATTTTTTAGTGATGTAGGAGACTCGTTTCACAACTGTGCATACGCGACTTGCGACCGCGGCCCCAGCCCCAGCCCGGTGATGGAACGGGCAATGGTGGGGGCATGGGCTGCAGCGGGGGCAGTACAGGCGGTGGCCATGGTGCGGGTGATGGTGGCGGGGGCAGCGGCAGCAGCGACAGCAGTCACGGGGCCAGCGGCGGCAGTGGCAACATGGCCGCCATTCAACGCAGAAGTCAGGCTGCGCGGGTCACAAATAAGACTGCGGGTGTGCGATGTAGGAGACTCAACTGTATAATACATCAGCTATGTATATAGATCATCTCAAACAGTGACAAAGAACCCTAACTTAAATGTAGAGAGCAAGATACCTAATCTAAGTACAGAAATATTGTGGGTAAGCCTGTGGCATGCTAAGTGAAGGATGTGGCTTCAGAGGTTGGGACTGCAGGTTGTCTGTGCCAGTCATGCAATTAATAGTCACTTGCAGATTCTATCATAGCAGAAAAATTCATTTCACACATGAATGAAGAGCAGGCTCATGCTAATTTTGGCTGGGATAGTAGCTAGTATTGGTTATATTTTGGATTTGTTCTGGAGATAGTATTGATAGCACAGGGATGTTTTTCTTCTTGACAAGCAGCACTTGCACATTCAAGGCTTTTTCTGCTTCTCACCCCACCTTACCAACAAGGAGGCTGGGGGTACACAAGGAGTTTGTGCTTGGAGAGTGGCTAGGTGGAAAGAGATTTGGGGTTATTAGTGGACAGAAAACTCAACATGAGCCAGCAGTGTGCCCAGGCAGCCAAAAGGGCCAACGGCATCCTGGCCTGCACCAAGAATGGAGTGGCTAGTAGGTAAGAGAGGTTATCCTTCCACTGTATTCGGCACTGGTTAGACCGCACCTCGAGCATTGTGTTCAGTTCTGGGCCCCTCAGTTCAAGAAAGATGTCGAGGTGCTGGAACAAGTTCAGAGAAAGGCAACTAGGATGCTAAAGGGGCTGGAACATAAGCCCTACGAGGAGAGGTTGAAGGAGCTGGGTCTGTTTAGCCTAGAAAAGAGGAGGCTCAGGGGTGACCTTATTGCTGTGTGTAACTATCTAAAAGGAGGTTGTAGCCAGGCAGGGGTTGGTCTTTCCTCTTTGGTCTCTGGGGACAGGACAAGAGGTCATATTCTTAAGCTTCAGCAGGGAAAGTTTAGACTTGATATTAGGAAAAGGTTTTTTACTGAAAGAGTGATCTGGATGTGGAATGGGTTGCCCACAGAGGTGGTTGAGTCGCCAACCCTGGACGTGTTCAGGGGTAGGCTGGACGAGGTGCTGAGTGATATGATCTAGATGTAGATGGTAGGTTAGTTGGATTATAGGTTGGACGAGATGATCTTCAAGGTCCTTTCCAGCCTTATCTATACTGTGATACTGTGAGCTGGGAGGGAACTAGGTTTATGTTCGCCACTCTGGGGTGTGCGTTCGGTCTCTGTACGGGCATTAGATGGTGAGTTGGACTAGATGATCCTTGTGGGTCCCTTCCAACTCATAGTATTCTGTGATTCTGTGATTCTGCGTGAAAGAGGGAAGGTTTGAGTTTCTGTCCCTTCTTTAATAGATAAATGATTGTGCATCTTCTTTAAAATAAGCACCACACAAAAAAACCCCACCATTATATAATTCAATTAGAATATGGGCAATTGTCCTTACAACAAAGATAATTTGGCCCTTTTAGTGACTGTTTCAAAAATCATTTCCAGGCAAATTCTACTGTAAGCTAGGGAGACTTATTCTCTATTCCTACTTCCTTATAGTCCAGAATCACAGTTTAGTATCTGGGGCCCCTCCAGTGACCCCAACAGAAACTTCTCTTTTAGCAAAAAATAAAGACGCATTACAAATGGAAATCTTTTCCATTAAACAGTCTACTGAATTCCAAACGAAAACTAATTCCACTTAAAATATGGAAAGTTTCATGACCAATTTTCCTCTACTGGGAGAACACCCAAGAGAGAACAAACAGATAAATCATATTGTGAAATTTATCCCTCATTTATCTGGATCAAAATCATGCAGGAAGAAAGTAGGTGCTACCTTAGTGCTGACCAGCCTTAGTTCTGACTGGCAATAATCTCGTGGGTTTTGTATAAAGACATAATCTGGTATGAAAGAGTACATTGCCTCAAGCAACCATTCATCTCAAATACATGTCTCAATACATTTCATCTGCTCTAATCTACAACCATTCTGGCCATTTGTAACAGAATTCTTCAGACAAGTAAATGGATCACAGGGTTTCTTCAGAGGATCAGAGAGCTGAAGACAGGCCAGAAAAAGTTTTTGGAGGCCATGCATCCAGATTTTCTTAGTCCCGTTTGGCTTGTCTACATTTTTCCTCGATCCATTGGCTCTACTATGTTTTATCACCAGCATTTCAATTCATTAAAATCAGAACCTTAAAATAGGAAAGAGAACTGAGGACACTCTTAGGTAATCAGTGTCTGAAAGCAGCCAAAAGAAGCATCAGAGGTTATGCACTTGAATTATGTTCTGCCTTACTGGCAAACAATATGCATTTTAAATGATTCTCACATTATCTTGTGATGAAGAAGGTTTTGTAGGGGCAGGACTGCGTGGTGATCCAAGGGGTCATTGTACTTGGAAGATGAGTACAGCAAGTCCTCAAAAGCATTTGTCAACTCCCGACTGTAACTTATTCTGATCTGGTCAATACAACTGTTGCCATGCATTTTCTTAAAGGGTATTCCATTCTCATTGCCGTGGGGTGGTGTAGAAGTTTCTCTTTACATATTCATGGAGGAAAAGCTTTTATTCATTGTTTTTTCTTTCTTCCTGCACCCCCTTCCCCGATTTCAGGGAGGCGGGAAGACGGGGGGGGAGTGGGGAGGATTTGTGTCAAGGTTTGAGAGCCTCCTAGGCTAAGCTCAAGAAGAGCTTGGCCCCAGAATTTCCCGGGAGAAAGGAAAGCGCCCCAGGAAAAGGTTTTCTTACCGGACTTAGGGACCCACGAGGTTGAAGCCTCGTGGCTGCCATTTTTGACTGCCCCAAAGCATTTTCCCACCTCGGGCTGCCCCTGAGGATGCTGGTGTGGCATGTGGAACACTGGACATTGTAGGCAAACTCACTGCCCTCTGCCAAAGTTGAGCTGGCAAAGAGGATTAGACCTCAGCTCCCAAAAAGATGTAGTTCTCAAGATTTTTCTCCTCACGGATGATGGGATGAGAAAGCTTTTAAGTACTGCAGCCTAGGTTCAGCTGGGCTCTTTTGCCTCCGTCATGCTGTGACTGCTGCTGTTGCTGCAGAAACTGCTATAGCTGGACCTGCCTCGCCATGGACTCCCTGCTTTCCTGCCTGACTTGGTGTTTCCCTGTGCCTCCCTGTCTGCACCCCGTTGTTCCTGCCTGTTCTCTGCTAAAGATTTTGTTAACAAATAAGGAAGTGTTAGTCAGTGATATTGTGGTTGGAGGAAATCTGGGATGCAGCGATCATGAGATCATAGAGTTCTCAATCGGCAACGTGCCAAGAAGGGGTACAAATCAAACCTCCATGCTCAACTTTCGGAGGGCTGACTTTGGGCTGTTTAGGAACTTGATTGAGAGGGTACCATGGGAAAAAGCCCTTAATGGCAGAGGGGTCCAGGAGGGCTGGGCATACTTTAAGAATGAGCTCATGAAGGCACAGGAGCAGGCGGTCCCNTTTTACGTGTTTACAAAGGAAAAGTTTTTTCTTTCACTCTGCCCCCCTCCTCGCTTCCCGAGTTC
>WEKX01024188.1:31170-54354 GCA_013390025.1 Pitta sordida | reverse complement strand
CTACCATTAAACTCTAAACTTATTCTGTCTGTAATTCAGTGTTGGCATTATTTCTTTCCCACCTTTTTTCTCCTGCTGGGACATGGTTCTGCAAAAATGTCAGATCTCCTTTTCTTTAAAGGACACATAAGATTTTTCTTTGATCCTGTGAGCAAACCCCTTAGCTTTGTGTACATGTCGATCACAATCAGTAACAAATGAAGCCTCTCTATGGAATACACAATTTGATCTAAATATATCCTGTATTTATTAATGTAACAGTATTTACATGATTCTAATAGGGGCAGGAGACGGAATACATGTAGAAGCCACTGAATATAACATAAAATATGACAAGTTATGAAAATATATAATATATAAAGTAAGACAAAAAGTGAATTGCAGCTAAACAAGATGCTCTGTCCACACTGAACAACTAGGCAACTGGATACCCATTTTAAGAAAATGCTTTCTTTAGGCCCAAATAAACATATGCTTTCACATTTACATTGGTAACCAGTAAAAAATCCATCTGTGGATGTTATGTTACAGCAGTATCTAGAAGGTATTTCTTTAGGTTAAGTCCATCTTGAGAAATTCACAAGAATAGGTAAGTTCACAGGTTATTCTGAGTTGGAAGGGACCCAACTCCCAGGTGAATGGCCACACAGGGATTGAACCCACAAGTGTGGAACCATGGGCACCACGCTCCATCCTTCCAAGCCTCCCACCATCTAGACCATGTCACTGAGCTCATCATCGAGTCTTCTCTTAAACACCTCCGGGGATGGCGAATCCACCACCTCCCTGGGCAGACCATTCTAATGAGAGATCACTCTCTCTGTTCAACAGCTCTTCCTAACATCCAGTCTAAACCTCCCCTGGCATAGCTTGAGGCCATGACCTCTTGTTCTGGTGCTGGTAGCCTGAGAGAAGAGATTCACGTGCACCCGACTTCAACCTCCCTTCAGGGAGTTGGCTCAAAAGGTCTTTACTGCTTTTTCTACTCTTTAATAATTAAAATAAATATACCTTTGGGATCAAGCCGTGAGCAGCAGGAATAACTGTTAAAAAGTGAAATTGTTAGACTACATATCGTATCTCTTCCGTATTCTATTTTATTCTGCTAATCCTGCAGATGGTGTAGAGTGGATTTTAACAGGGAGAAGAAGCAGTCAGGGGAAATGGATTTTCTAAATAGGATTTGGCACCACTTTGGTGCTTAGATGAAGGTCAAATGTTCAGAAGAGGCCAGCATTAATCAGCTCCGACCATGATACTTGTGCACAGATTTTTCAAAGAAGTCAGCATCTTGTATTCAGAGCTTGTTCTGATAATCTTATTTGTTTTGGTGGCAAAGCTGAAGCTAAGCCCTTCTGAAAATCTGACTGCTGTAGCCAATTACATTGACAGAAGCCCAGTTGATGCATATGGAATTGGGATTTGGAATGGTCAGAGATATGGAAATTTTGTATGTGCTTCATAGATTTTGTAACAGTTTATGAGAAAATTGAGCAGAATGAGACTCTCACTGCAAGCCTCTTGTGTAGCGTTCTAAAAATCAGCTGCATGATGTTTTGTCATTTGTCTTGGGGCTGGTTTAGATGGGTATGAATTGTATTTAAAGATACTTGAATAATAGAGATAAAAATAAGAACTTCACTGAGAGAAAGAAAAAAGTAAGATTTAATATAACAAATATATAAGTTTGAGATAACAACAATAACAGTAACATCTACAAAGGAACAAGAGGTATGAACAATTGCCTGCTGACAATGGTGACTGAAGACAGCTGAAAATAAACTTGAAGGGGCCAAGTTTGAAGGAGACCAGGGTACCCCTGGGATTCCAGGGGCAGTGGAATGGTGTTCAGGATAGACAAACTGTTAAAGAGTAACGGCCGGAGGTCCTTTTTCCAGGATGGGCTTTAGGGAGATCCAGTGGATGGCAGGGCAAAGGCAGCACTGAGATGGAGAATTGGGGGCCACGTGGTCTGAGCCAAAATGGTGGTGGTGGAGATCAGAAGAGCAATGGAGACGTCCTTACTTCGGTAGATCCATGAGCCAGCTTCCCCTCTGTGTGCCCTGGCAGCTGTATTTATAGGGCCTCAGGCCCCTCTCCTAATCCCATGCCTTGTGCATGTGTCTTTTTGCCACCACACCTTCCTGTTGTCCGTTACGCAGCCCACCCTGGCCCCCTGGGCCCGCCCCGTTTCCACCTGGGTAGTGAGGACTTTATTTCCCTATTATATGCTCAAAACATGGAGACTTGGTCCCACAGCAAACAATGTCTCCCAATGTCTCCTGCGCAATGCCAGCGACTCCCACCCCTCCAAATGCCATCCTCCTCAGAGATCCATCCATGCGTGCCTTGTGAACCTGTGGGCGGACAGCAGCAGCAGGCTGGNGTAGATGCAGCTTGTTTTTTTTACAGGCAAAATAATTAGTTTAAGACAATGGAATAAAAGTTGTCTACTTCACCAAACATAGTAAAGGTCACTCCCCTGCCTTTCCAAATGCAGTAATCCCCCAGTTCTTTGCAGCTCAAATTTTGTTACTTCAAAACTTCACGGTTTTTCCTCTGCGAAGATGTCATAGACTTCCCTCGAATCTTTGCTGAGTTTTTCTGTGTCATGTGAGCAGTGGATAGCTGTGTGTGTGCAGAGTACCTCTGCTGTACTGGGGGGTGGGACTTGCCAAGGGGCTTGCCTTGTGAGTTGGCGGGTGGTGCCTCTCGCTTGCTCAGGGACTGCCCAGAGTTGATTCCCCTATGAGTGTTGGAGGGGTTGCATGGCAGGGAAACTTTATAACACAGTGTCAATGGTTTATTACGGCCGCTCACCCTGGGGCCATGGAAGGACAGGGGCTTGGCAGAGTGCCACAGGTGCTGCTGCCTGGCACAGTCTTGGCGCCACACTGTGCAGCTGCTGCCACCTGGCATGGTCTCGGAGCTACCCTGTGCCCCCACTGCCACCTGGCACAGTCTCGAGGCAGCACCGTGTACCCGCTGCTGCCTGGAACAGTCCTGGAGTGGCACTGGGAAGGCATGCCTACCAGGCCAGGAGAGGGCACAGGGAGACAGGACCCTCCCGCGTTGTGACAGCAACACTTCCCCTTCACTCCCCTGTCCCATGACATGGCGCAGGGAGAGGCCAGGAATGTTCCTTGGTGCTCCAGGGCTGAGTGGCCCTGGTGATGAGAGTGGCTCATTTACATATGTACTTCTTTGTGGATTTCAGCTACTGCAGGACTCTTCTGGTCCCATACTCTCGTGAAATTCAAGGGATTGTTGTAAATGATGATTTCTGAAAGAAATTTAGAATGTTACCATTTTATAAGATATTCTTGTGCTTTCTTCAAGCATGCTTTCATCTACATATTTTTATGAGGAAGGCAGATGTGTATGTGACCATGTCTACTTTTTCAATTTTGTAATTTAAACCAAAAGTATTACAACATGGTATGATGTACATGTATGTCCTTGGCTACAGGAATTTAAAGAGCTTGAGATAAAATTAATATTTCTCTGAATTCATTGAAGAAACGTGTGAGAAACGTTCAGTAATGAATCTTTAAACCTGACTGCTAGCCATCAATGAAATGTTTTTCACAGTTATCAGTGTTAAAATTAAAAAAAAAGTGCAAAAATATAAACACCTGTGTACACATCACCTTCCTGAAATGTTCTTTAAAAGACCTGCGGCGCATGTTACTCTTTCTGTCTGTTTTCTTTTTTTTTGCAGCTAAGAAGAATGTTCATTGGAATGTTCAAGTCTGGAATAAATACACTGGTAGATAAGTCAACAACTCCATATAGATAATATTATTGTTCACAACAAAGACTATAAAGAGCGAAATAAATACCTGCTATTTGTTTCATGCCCTATGCCTAATTTTTTTCCTCTATGATTTTTTGGCACTGCCATGCTGTGTGATGGTGTTTGTGTTGGTGCTTCCTGGTGCTTGTGGCCACCCCACACTGGGAAGAATCCCTTTTCCGCTTGACTGGGGACTCGGGTGTGGGGAGCCACCCAAGCTGCTGTCACGGTGTCTCTCTGGGTGGATAGATCTGGTCTCTCCATATTCAGGGTAGATGTCTACCCTGAGAAAGTCTCGGATACCACGTCTAACCTGAGAGTGTGTAAATCTTTCATAACTGCACAAAGCCTCCTTGCTCAGAGCCAAGCTGAGGGAAGCGGGACGGGTGGCGCTCGAGCTGAGCCGAGCTGCTGTGGGAGGGGCATGCACCTGACTTGGCTGCGCTGCAGCCGGCCCGAGGCAGGTGGCCATGGGGAGGGGGAATTTGCATATTCATGACTGCCTACTTTGAATATTCATGCATGTCAGGTTGCGCATGCGCGGTCCTGATGCTGGCCTCCTTAGTTGCTGAAAAATCGTGCCACTAAGATGTGAAGCCGCTATCTGGGGTGTGCGAAGTGGAAGAGGGCCGACTGTGTTACTGTTTTATTTCATTGTCCAAGATAAGATTTTAATTGCAGACTCAAAGCCCCACATATGCCATGTAAGTGATGTGTTGGTTTCTAGATAACATATACTTCCACTGTGACCTATTTTCATGTTGCTAAGTCACTGATTTGATATTCGTTTGTAGGTGCAATGTAAAAAGAGCAGCAATTTCAAACCTTGAAAAGTGTGTGTTCAGGTGAATGGATAAACAGTGTGTTCCCATTTCAGCTAGTTTGTCATCTAGAATGTCATCTGTAACAGAAGCTGGTGATGCTAAGTGCACTGATATCACTTGAAGAATCCTATTAAACACATGACAAAGTGTAAGTGGTTGTTGCCCTAAAAAATATGTGGGAAATATTACAGACTACAGATCTCTTCCTAACTGATAGGGAAGCAGGAGTGATTTCATTCTTCATGTCTTTTTTGTGTCTTTCTCAGTAGTTTCTTTTTCTCTTTGCACATTCTGGCTCATAGTTAGCCTGAACATATGAATTTCAATGTGTATATACTGAATAGGGTTTATATGTCCTTATGCATGCTGTCTGGAGCATACAAGAAAAGGTAAAAGGACAGAAAGAGAAAATCCTAGGAAATAACCTTTCTTTTTCTCCTTCTACTGCATTCACAGATTATCCCTCCTAATTTTCTCCCTTTTACTGTGCAAAGTAACCAGAAATGCTGATATTAGATGATTTGCCTGAACCTCAGCCAGTTATCTTCAGCTAATTATTATGGATTTTAGGCCTGTTTGAATCTTCACAGGCAATTAAACAATATTAGAGAGTAGTCATTGCAAAAGGGATCAGACTCAGTCTGAATTAAGGCTCTTCCATTTTTCTTCGTCACTAAAGCTATAGGAAAAAATCCCCTACCTATACACACCACACAAATATTTTGAGAAGTTTTAGTATGAGTTTAGCATAAGAAAGAAAGACAGCAGATTAAAATATCTTTTAATGTTTTTGTGTAAGAGATTTGGTAATGGAGCTCTCTTGCAAACTCACAAAATAATATAAAATATTCAGAGCATTTTACAAAGCCAGAGAGCGAAAAAGCACAAGATGCTTTTTAGATCCAGTAGGCAAATAGTAAACATTGGCTGACCATTATATATGCTGAGTGAAGGAAGAATAAACTAAAAACACTGTTTAAAAGCAAAACGCATATATATTTTAAACCCTTCTGGAAGAACTAACAGATGTTCTGGGAAGAATAATGTCTGGATCAAACTCCTTGCTTCTGAACATAACCCAGTCAAATACAGCTGTCTCTAACAAATTCTGATAAATATTTTAATCTCAGTAAAAAAACTGAAAGCAGTGATCTGCAAAATGAGCATATGAGTATCAGTAAGATTTTTTACGTGTTAATATTTTTCTGAAGAAGAGTTGGGCAGGCATGACAGCGAAAAAGCCTGCCAGAGGTGTGCATATGAGTCACCAAAGGCTGGTGACAAAAATCAGATACAAGCATAGATTGTGGGCAGGAAGAAACACCCAGAGGGTGACTGGGCACTGAAACAGGCTCTCCAGGGACGTGGTCAGAGTACCAAACCTGACAGAGTTCAAGATGCATTTGGACAATGCTCTCAGGCACAGGGGACACACTCTTGGGGACAGTCCTGTGCAGGGTTGGGAGTTGGACACAAGGACCCTTGCGGGTCCCTTCCAGCTCAGCATATTCTGTGATTCTGTGACATAAAACCCCAAAATATCTTCATTAGTATTTGCTTTTGGAAATGGCAGCTTGATCAGAACTAGCTGCAGGGAGGCAGTGATGTTAACAGACCTGTGTAAGGACTTGAGTGGAGAGCATTGCAGCTGAAATGCAGTTATGTGAAATGCAGGCCTGGAGACCATGCTGGTGTGGACTGAGCTGTAGTGGAAGAAATCACAAGACTTAGATCTGACATAGATGGATGAGCCCAGGTATTATTCATAGATCCTGTTTAAAATAAGATTGAAATGTGCATACTAATTTTTTTTCCCTGTGACATATCAGAAAGTGTGAAGGCAATCTGCATTTTCAGAGCAACTAAAGCAAAATCCTACTTGATCTATCCCTTGGTTATGCAGATTAGGTTGAATATTGAAGTGATTTTGCATTTAATGTTATTTCACTTTCTTCACAATCATTAAATAACTAGTGAGATGTTTTTGTTTAGCAATATTCATAACAACAAATAATTACAGTTTCTTTTCAATTCTTTTTTATGTTTTCCATTTACTTACATATAAAGAACTAGGTCTTTCTGCAGGTGCAGCATTTTATTTTTTAAAAATTGTTTATTCAACGGATTTTTACATGCATGTGAAGAATTCTTTGTAATATCTTGTATGAATATATATATTCTGAGTTACCTGAAGCATCCCACCTGTATATAGCATGTAGGCATTAAATTACAGTTCTGTCATGTAGATAAAGTGAACTCACGCTTTCATACAACAGAAAATCGCCAACCCCCTTCTGAAAGTTCCAGCTATAATTGAATAAAATTTTTGTTAAATTTCTAGCATTTTCAGACAACTTTATTAATTTCTAAAATACTTATTCAATTAAACACACACATATCAGTTTAATAAATCAAATAGCATGTAAAGCATGTAAATGGGAGACTTTTATTTTTTTACAATGATCTTAAACCTTCTCCTCTAAAGATAACTACTAAAATAGGTCACAGTATAAAAATAGTATAGTATGAAACTAAAGGACTAGATTCTCTTTGCAAACTGAGTGGTCTAAATCTATTCTGACTCCAGTGATTTCAGTGATTTAATTTAGATTAAACTATGTTTTTACTAATGAACGTGCATCTGCTGCAGATGAGATACTAATTCCTGCAAACCCCTAACAGCAAGGAGAGTGATTTAGCTGGCAAAAAATAAGCAAGTGGTAGGAAATGCCTACTGTCTTTCATTCTTTTAAATTATGTACTGCGGGAGTATCTGGCCTTTGGAACAGATGGATGCCAGGTCTCTCATGGTGGTGCACAGGAGACATACTCAGCCTTCCTCTGACAGATAACAAAAAGTTTGCATCACGGAGCAGCTACCCCCTGCTTCATGACTCAAGTACAGCCTCCATATTCTGTTTCAATTTACATGTTCTTAAAGTTCAGTGGGTGGATGAGCATTTAGATTGGGGATGCCCAGATTTCTGCAGCTGTATTCCATAGAGGTCTGGACATGTGCTGTATCTAAAGGGGTTGATGAACCCTTGGGAAAATCAATTAGTGCCAGAGCAGCTGGAATTACTTGTATCTTGCTTTTTGATTGTGTCTCAGGTGTCTCTGAGGACTAGGTTGCACAGTATATGAAATGACTATACAGAATGGATCAAATAAAAAAGGCCATTGTAGAAGGCAACCTTCTTGGTCAGCACTAAGCATAATAAGCACTGGAGCTCTAATTTGTTAATCAAACTCTACTCCTGCTCTAGTAGGTCCATAATTTAATTTTAAGAAGGCTTTTAATTTTTTTTTTTTTTTTGCAACTCATGCTTTCTTCCAGGGTCAGTGGGGTCCATGCAAGTTTGTTTACTACTGTAGCCATTTATTAAATATAAGGAGAAAAAACAGCCAAAGATTTCAGTTGTAGTGATATTTGACAGCTGGGGAAATACAGGGCTAGCTACTGCCAAGCAGAGACAGTTCTGAATAGAAGTTTAAAACAAATGACTTATGAATGACTCCAGAGAAAGCATAGGGCCTTTCCCTACCGAGGATGCGTACTACTGTAGTTAGTAAACTTCATCCTCATCACACAGGTACTCATAGTGCTACAGTTTTCTATCCCAGTTTTATGCACCATCACAGATTAAATTGTGACTGTGTTAATACAGAACAGTTAAGAATTAAGCCCATTGTGCACTTCTTACATCCTTTAAGTACAACTGAAACATCCCTTTTATTCATCAGCAGAAGCATTATTGCAAGTGGACAGGATTGAATGAATAATTAAACCTTCCTGATACTAATTCCAAAGTTCATGTGGGGGCACTCAAAGCAGTAACAGGATACATGTCAGACTAAGCAAAAGATTCAGGATGCATATGTCTAGGCAAAAAAGCAAAATGATCATTGCACAAGAACCAGCCAAAATAAGTTTTTTTATGTCAAGGAGTACTGAAGTATGTGATAACTCAAATAAGATTTTATTTTGTTTTGATAAAAAGAATCTCCATGGTACTGGCTTTAATTTATCATTGTAGCCTACCAGTATGTGCATTTTACAGTCTCTGTGTTGCTGTAAGGCTGGTTGATTAAAATTCTCAATTTGTAGGTCTCCTTGAACATGTTTATTCAGGGGTTGGGACTTGCACAAAACAATACACTTGTGTGAGGCAATCTCATCACATCAGCCTTCATTATCATTTTTAGACCAGGCCGTCTAACTAGAGTACTTGTCAGTGCTGTAGGTTCTGTGGTCCCACGAAATGACCTCAATTGTTGTGTGATGATCTTTGATACTACATCAGCCTTTGTTTTATTGTGATGTCTGAACTAGACAAGCATCTGATGAGCCAATACCGCAACTTTTCTGCACTAATACAACAGGATGTTCTGACTACAGGAGCTGTATATGCCTTGTGGGATTTTTTCCCTCCATCTATGTTTGGGCTTTTAAAATTAAAATACAATCATTATTACCCTGTGTGGGCCATTCACTTAAGAGCTGGATTTGATGAACCTTGTTGGTCTCTTCCAACTCAGAATATTTTGTGATTCTGTGATCTATCTCAATACCCTAACTTTATGCAGTGATGAAACTTACTGAACTACTCTTCTTCAAACAAGGATGAGGAGTGTCTTAGCTAGTTTCATATTTTCCACAGCTGGATGATGTGTCTATCTGTTCCCTTCTATGCCACATTGCATGCTTTTAAATCCATCATGAGTCATTTTTCTTATGTGGAAACTAATTAACATCTTGGGAACAGATTGTTTGCATTGTCTAGATATTTTTTGAAGTAACCAGATGCTGTAATTACTGTGTATACAGATCTTTTTGCCTGTAGGTTGTCAGATAGCACTCCCCATGACTTTAATTAATAGCATAAAGTTCATTTAAATAGTAAAAGATGCGACAAATTTGTTTAGAAGTACTTGAATGTAATAGGAAGAAAGATTTATCCTGAAGGTGAAAGCAAAACAAACCTAATTCAAATATTTCATGTTAGAATACTTAATTCCTTTCCTTTTTAGTGCTACTAATCTTTATTTAAAATTCTCCTACCTTTAATTATATTACTTTATTTAATTTTTATAATTTACCTACTAGTGCTTTAAGTTGATTTGATGTAAAATATATGTAATTCTTCAATAATTTCATTCTTGGTGAAACCTGTATTTATCTGTCCTTCTACTCTATTCCAGTGTCTACTTTGATTAGTTCATTAGGAGTTCTTCCTTTCTTCTGATTTTTCCCCAAAAGTTGAATGAACTGGATTGCTAGTAAGAAATAAGATAGTTCATTGTTAATTACTTTTTAAGTGACAAGAGGCAACAAGCATTCTACGAAATCTAGTTTAAAAGGATCCATGTAAAGAAGCAAAAAAAAGGAGGGAAAAGGCATACGAACATGAGGACATTTATAAAGGATGAGTCAAATCAAATCACTTTCCTCCTAGCCATTAATGGTTGTTTTTTCATAGGCAGATTGACTTACTAACATTGTCAGCTTGGCTGTATTTTAATTTGTACTGTTTACAATGACATCCCTGGAGGTGTTTAAGAGAAGACTCAATGAGGAGCTCAGTGACATGGTCTAGTTGGTGGGGAGTTGGACTAGATGATCCTGAGGTCCCTTCCAAGTCGGAATAACCTGTAAACCTGTGACTGCTGTAGTGCAACACAGCACCTATTGAATGAGGAGTGACTTGTTATATCAGACTTTCATTAGAGGCTTTCTGAGATGCAAACACATTGCGTTATGTTTTCATCATTACCCTTGACTATAGCATGTTCCAAACAGCTAAGACAGATTTTTGTCATGAGAGGTATTAAAGAAAAATAAGCAAGAGAATATTCAATGAAATGTGTCATCAATTGAAATGCCAGACACATGCACAATGAAAGGGCTTGATTTGAGGATGGTACTTACATTGAATCCAAAAACAAGATTTCAGTCTTCCTTCATGTAAATCCAATGCTTAATTCATGGCATTCGTATATGCTTTTTTCCCTTGTCATAGTCTATGACTGCTCAATATATTTTTCCTATAACCATTCAGTTTCTATCAAATAAATCATCATAAATATCAGAATCTTCTGTCTTTCAGCTCAATATGTTGTGTGTTGCAGAGATATGACTGGAATGATAAAGTGATAAAAAAATATTATGTCAGTAAAATATATCTTATTTGTTTATTTTTTTTCCTTGCATTTTCACTAGTTGTGGTGGACCATTAAATAAATAAGAAGAGAATATCAATGAACTATGTGAACTGCTTATTATTGTCAAGGGAACATAATAGAAAGGATATTTCCAGTAGGAAATCGTTTTTTCCCCTGCTCTCTGGAATCAGAGGTAAGTGTAACACTAATGCCTTGCAGGAAATAAAGCCAAAAATAGAACAGAAAGTGGTACCAACCTTGGGAACCATTAGACATACAGGTGTTATTAATGAGACTAGTTATGTACGAATAAAATAAAAGAATAGAATAAATAGAATAGAAGACAAGACCTGTGTCTACTTATGTGTATCTGGTTGGTTATCTTTCTGTATTTTAGGAACCTTATAAATGAAGAAGCTAAAAACATATTTATTCCTCTTATATTTTATCCCTTTATGGAGAAACCCATTTTTTAAATGAGTGAAGTCAGTCCCTGCAATGTACTGAATTGTCCTGTTTGTAGAATGTTGGGAAAGGATGGAGGAAATGCTGGGAAAGAGGAGGCTCAGAGGTGATCTCATTGCTGTTTACAACTACCTGCGGGGAGGTTGCAGCCAGGTGGGTGTAGACCTCTTCTTCCAGGCTGATGACACCAGAACGAGAGGGCACGGCCTCAAGCTACGCCAGGGGAGGTTTAAACTTAATGTTAGGAAGCGGTTTTTCACAGAGAGAGTGATTGCACATTAGAATGGGCTGCCCAGGGAGATGGTGGAGTCACCATCCCTGGAGGTGTTTAAGAGAAGACTCGATGAGGAGCTTAGTGACATGGTCTAGCTGGGGGGTGTAGGGCTGGATGATCCTGGGTCCCTTCTGGCCCGGAGTGGCCTGCTAGACTGTGAGGGAACTAGGTTTGTGTTACCGCTCTGGGATGTGCTTTTGGATCTGTATGGGAGTTAGATGGTGAGTTGGACTAGATGATTCTTGTGGGTCCCTTCCAACTCATAATATTCTGTGAATCTGTGAATCTGTGATGTTAGTTGTGGGAAAGGATGCAGCTCCAAATGCAATCTCCACCTCGAAGTCAGCTAAAGATAGTTGAAGGTTTTTCTTATTTTATGAAATTGCTGATGAGCTTGGTGAATTGTCAACACCTAAGGCTCCCAAACTGCGGTTGCCAGACCGTATTAGTGGTCTGTGGACTAAACCACTAGACTGTGCAACTCTTAGGATGTCAGTTGCTAAGTTAGATGTGTTGGTGGTGAATGTGATACATGTGGGCAAAACAACCCTTTTATTGTTGTGTATGTGGAAAAGTAGTGGGGCAGGGCAATCATACAGTAGAAAGTCATAGTCAAAGACAGCAGCCTGAGGAAGCAGCTGGAACAAAGAATCAATAACAAAATATGAGAAAGGACCACAAATATGAGAGGTCTCAAGGCTGGGCAGATGGGAAATAAGTTCAGAATAGGTGCAGGTTTTTCTGGCAAAGGAATACATCCGGTTAAGACAGGAATGATAAAAGATGGACATAAAAATCATAAATGGTTGAAGTAAGCTGTGGTGCCAAGTAGGAAAAAAATAGAAAAGGACCTTCATCTCATCTACAGTCTCATTTGCTGCTGAGTCATTGCCTAACTTTTTTTACCTCCTAAACTGACATAGTCTTAATGATAACTGAAAGACTGAATGGTTTCAATTTAACAGTATCTCAAGATAGTGATAAGCAGAAAGACAACTCACTCCACACAACATTTTTATGAGGTTCAGTTTCACTAAATTTTTTATTTTTTTTTCCATGAAAGAGACAGGAGCTTTACCTGCAGGATATTCTAGATGGAAAGCAGCCAGTTGGAGACCCTAAGTTTTGCAAAATGCCAGGCACTCTGACCTGCTGCAAAGGAGCTGAGCAGGGACCATAAATGGCAAATAAGAGGTGTTTCAAATCTACCTTAACTCTGAATAAGCTTAATAGCAATCTCTCTAACTTTATAGAAAAACTTTGGAAAATTAGCTATTTCCCTATAGGTATAAGGACCCTTCCATCACTTCAAGCTACACATCACATTTAAAAGGTATTCTACATCTGTGCAGCCTCTACTAGGTTGAAGTTGGTATCAGTCAAAAGTCTTCTGGATGTAAATTCATTAATGCCACTGCTGGCAGCCAGTACTGAAGCAGAAAACCAAACTACTCTAATGTATTGCTGGAGTGTGTTCTGAAGATAATAAAATTATCTTCTGCTAAACTCTAACAATTTAACTGAGTGCAATTTAATCAATTTGGATGGTGCACCCCTCACAACCAAAATCCAGTTCTTTTTATAAAAACCTTGTGTTTTGGGCAATGACAGCTGAGTCTTATTCACTATACTGTGTTGTTCACTATCTTGTTCACTGTATTGTACTCTGGAGGTTGAGGTTACTGTTTTGAACAAACAAAATAAAGGTATTGTTATCCAATATTTGTATTTTGAAGGGCAGAGGGATGAATGAACATCACTCTGGGAGCACACCTTATTTCTCTGCTGGTGAAGCAGACTAATACAGAAAATCTCATACTGCATTGTTTTTTCCCATGTCTTGAACTGTAGCCTTCTCTTTTATTGTCAGATTATTTTCTTCAATGCTGACTTTAGTTCAGTGACTATATATATATATATGTACGCATAAATGTGAATTACATAGAAATATTTTATAAATTAGTCAGTATTTTTGATGGTTAAGAAACTGAAAAATAAGAAGCAATTTGGAAGAGTAGATAGAACAGAGCTCTGTTAGTCCATTATTATTCTAAGAAAGCAGTAGCTAGAAATATTATTTTGCAGGATTTTACACATTTTAAATAACATTAGAAGAAATGCTATATTTTTAAAATTTCATGAATAAGTGAAAAATGAGTGAAGAATATTGCTGTGAGTGATAGTCAATCACAAGAACTAATTGATACAAACTGCAGCAGGAGAAGCAAGGTAAGCCATTCTGCTTTTTCTCAAAGTTATGCTTCATGCTATGACTGTGCCACATCTAATATTCATATTCATACAGATTTAAAATATGTTTTCAATAGGTTTTAGAACACAAAATGTGGGAATAGACACATTCTGTGTGAGATTCCTGACACCTCCCATCTACTCCGTATTATCTCTGTGACACCAGGCTGTGAAGTGCCCCACGGCATCTCAATTGAATACATGCTACATTCTTCCTTTTCCCAGTCTGAAGCTGTCAGTGTTGTTGCACAATCATAAGCAACTGGTTTTGATCTAGCTGAGAGGCAGCTGCTTTGAATGGTGGGTAAAGGTTTTGCTATAGCAAGTGTGATTGCTCAGTGTCTAGTGTCAGTGATTGCCCAGTGTTGGGACTGGAGTGCAGGTTACCAGGTGCCATGTATGTTAAATAGGTGACCTTTAAGCTTAGGGACTTTTGCCGTCTGCGTGTATGCTGTGCTGTGCATTTTCTGGGTTTTAAAGCAGCCTGCAGATAAGTTAATGTACCTGTCATCTTGCCCCCAGTGAGATTTGTGCCTAGTCTTTCAGCAATCTCTCCAGTAATGTTGCTCACATTTTATGGTTTTGATTCCCTCATATTGTAGATTTAGTTTTATTTTTCTGTAGATGTTCCCTGGAGCCAAAACAGAAGGAAGGGGAAATCTTTGCTGTAAAAGTCTTATATTTATGAGGTTTTTGATGATAGGGAAGGGGAAGATTCTCAAAAAATAACTTCAGTTGTTTTTAAACCTCTGTTCACATTTTAAAATGATCTATGGAACAGAGTTTTGTGTCTATAAAACAAACAAAAAAATCTTTTGATGTTGTTATTAATAAAGCAGGTGGATCATCTTTCAAAATCCCATTTTAGCCAGGCAGTGATTTTCAATGAAACCTGACATGTTCATTTTTGCCAGACTTAGCAACCCCCAAGGCCTGTTGAAAGTCATCCGAAAAAAAAGCCTTCTTAATAGATCAGTTTGCTTTGCTGAAACTGTAGCATCTCCTCTCCTTATAAAGATTTGGTTCTTTTCTATCTGTATTAGGTGAACATCAAGCTGACTTTGGTGATACAGATTAACAAAGTAGGGTGGTTACACAACATTAAAGAAAAATATATTCTGGAAAACATTTAGTTAGCACCTCTATATATTGGCAACTGTATTTTCATTTTTCCATTTATTGTAGAGAAATAATTCTTAGGAATCTATTGGCATAATTGATGTCAGCTGGAAAATTGGAGCCAGCCTTGCAAATATGTTAATTATCACAGCAAGTGACAGAGAGCACTGGGACAAATCCAGATCCAGTTTGAATCCCTTGACTTCTCTGAGCTCATAGAGAATTTTCAATGTTAATCATATGATTCTGTTCAAAAATACCTCCCAGACTCCTGGTTCACATGTTATTAGGAAAAACAGTCTGCTCTGCTTGACAGAGTGTATAAGCACTCATACTTTTTGAACTAATGTGCCTATTTTCTGATAACTGTGTGAGCAGAAATGTTGACGAAAGGCATCGCTTTTGTGATCTTCCTTCTGGCCCGGAATGAGAAAAGGTTGTTTTTCTTTGAGCTCAGCTTTTCAAGAACTATACTGCCTCACAACATACCCTTCTTCCTCTAGACTGCGAACCTTACAGTGGCATTAAGCTTCACTCGTCAACATGTTTCAATTATTCATCAACACTCCTAGCTAACTGGGGAGCTCCCAGTTGCTTGGAGGTGGGGCCATATGACACCCACCTCCAAGAAGTGTTGGAGCAAGGATCTGTGGGTCTACATGTCTGTCAGCCTGACCTCAGTGCCAGGGAGTGTGGTGGAGCAAATCATCTTGGATGCCATCATGTGACACATGCAGGACAATCATGGGATCAGCTTAGCCAGCCTGGGTTTATGAAAGGCAGGTCGCATTTGACAAACCTGATCTCATTTTGTGGCAAGGTGAGCCACCTAATGGATGAGTGAAAGGCTGTGGATGTTATCTATCTGCATTTTAGTAATGCCTTTGACACCAAGGAGCTTGCATCTTTCCCCTGTGTGATCACACAGAATCACAGAATATTATGAGTTGGAAGGGACCCACAAGGATCATCTAGTCCAACTCACCACCTAACACCCGTACAGAGACCGAGAGCACATCCCAGAGCACAACACCAACCTAGATCCCTCACAGTCTAGCAGGCCACTCCGAGCCGGAAGGGGCCCAGGGTCATCCAGCCCTACACCCCCCGGCTAGACCATGTCACTAAGCTCCTCGTCCAGTCTTCTCTTAAACACCTCCAGGGATGGCGACTCCACCACCTCCCTGGGCAGCCCATTCCAATACGCAATTACTCTCTCTGTGAAAAAACGCTTCCTAACAGTTAAGATTAAACCTCCCCTGGCGTAGCTTGAGGCCGTGCCCTCTCGTTCTGGTGTCGTCAGCCTGGAAGAAGAGGTCTACACCCATCTGGCTGCAACCTCCCCGCAGGTAGTTGTAAACAGCAATGAGGTCATGCTCAGGCAGAAGCTCTGTGGAATTAATACAGCTCTGCTGTCAGCAGGAGGGCCTGAACTCTTCCCCTGCATATTTCCAGGTTTGGGGATGTGGGCATGTTTTGAAGGGCTCAGAAGAGAATCATCAGACACCTCCTTAGATCTGTAGAGCATGACAGCTCTGATTCTTGTGTTAGATGTGGCATCTGGATTACTCTACAAGATCCAAAATACTGCCAAATTGAGCCTTTTTATGTATCCTAGGCAGTGAGTGGGAGCCGACAATCTACAGAAGCTCTCTCAGTCAACCTATTACTGCAAGAGATGTTTACTAAGCCATAGGATGAATATTGATTGAACTTGTGAAAAGTTTCCTCAGTAGGAATTGGTCTTAACAGAAGCTGGGTGTCTGAAATGTCATGTGTTTTCCACAAACAGCAAATAATGTTCTTTTTACAGCTGTAAAATCAATGTCTCTGAGCTTTGCATTGTAGGAGAGGACTGAAATAAACTCATGAGGGATCACATCTAGAACTTTCCATTTAACATGACTCATAGGTTGCTGCATCAAGAATAAATCTAGAAAATAAAAAAGGTGCCTACTGTCAGAATAGAACACCCTAAATGGGATCAAAGAGTCGCTGTCCCTGGAGGTGTTTGAGAAAGGATTGGATGAGGAACTCCTTGACATGGTCTAGATAATGGGATGATGAGACGGGGAGTTAGGTTAAAAAAAAAAAAAAGATGACCCCGAGATTAGCTCAGACAGTTAAAGCATGGTGCTCATAACAGCAGGATTGTGGGTTCAATCCCTGTATGGGCATTCGCTTAAGAGTTGTACTCGAAGGTCCTTGTGGGTCCCTTCCAACTCAGAATATTCTGTGATTCTGTGATCTACAGGTATATGAGAAAAGAATGGAGTGCAACATGAGGAACTGGAGAGTAGAAAATTTTGGAAGGCTGTATTCTGAAGGAGAAATGAGTGACGGTGTCTCTTAACACCTTGTGGAATTCACAAGTCACTTAGTATAAAATATACAGAAAAAAAATCTTCAAAGTAGCACTGTTTCTGCATCTGGCTTCTGAAATTCCTCATTTTGTGTCTAAACTTGTATACTGGGTGCAGTGTGCACTGAGAATTTTCTTGCATATTTTTTAGACTAATTATCATAACGAATTAAATAACTTACTTAATGTGGCTATCATTCTTCTCCAATTTCAACAGAAAATTCTAATTCAATTTGAGCAGAACCTTTTTTTATATGTTAACATTTTATGAGAGGGTCCATCTAAGGCTCATTACTTAAGCAGTTTTGCTATGATATGATAACAAATGACAGAGCTAACATGCCCATATTGAGGAAGGAAATACAGTAATCCCTCGCTACTTTGCAGTTCAGCTATTGCAGCTTCAGTACATCACAGTTTTTCTTCATGCAAAGACATTTTCCGGCTTCCCCCCTTGTTTGCCCCACATGGGGCAGGGGTGGAAGCGCTGGCAGGTGTTGCTCTCACAGGGGCTGCCCAGAGCTCACTTACTTAAAACAGTGTTTCAAAATCAATAAAACACTGGGGAAGTTTTATAACACTGCCTCAAAGGTCTCAAAGCCCTCCTCCTCTTCCACTTGCTACTGCATGCTGCTCCTTGCTGTTTTCTCCAGCATGCTGCTGCTTGCTTCTGCTCTTCCTGCTGCCTGGGGCTGAGGGGGTGGGGGGAGCCCATATTTACATACATATAAATTGCTACTTTGCAGATCTCACTTATCAATGTCTCTTTCTAGAACAAATCCCCCGTGATATTATGAGGTATTACCGTACTTCAATTTGACAATATAATGATAATTTGCTCCTGCATGAATTAAGATGAATTTTTTTGTAGCATTATTTAGCTTGTGCTGTTTGTTGGTTTCTCTTCAGATAAGTGTTGACATTCTTCTCCGATGTACAGAGGTCTCTAGTTTTGACACTTCAGCTCTGTATGAGATACTACCTATAGAAAGTATATATTTTAACTAGCAGAGATCAATCCTATGCAATTTTTGTTTGTTTGTTTGTTTGGGGTTTGGTGGTTTGTGTGTATGTTGGTTGTTGTTTTGTTTCTAGTTGTGTTTTCTTTAAAGTTATTGTTACATGCCAGCAGTGTTAGAACAGACTTTCTCTTTTCCTGTTAATTTAAATACAGAACTGAAAAACTTCCATCTACAGATCTATCAAATGTAAAAAATAACTGCTTTCTACCAGGTATATATTTTAAGGTACCATTAAGTATAGTGGATATCCTCTTTTCACCCCTTGGGAGTTTTTGATGTCCCTGTTCTTGGAGATACTCCAAAGCTGACTGAGGAGGGGTACCTGGGGGCTGCCCTGTTTCAGGTGACCCTGCTTGAGCAGGGGGGTTGGGTGAGGTGACCTCCAGAGTGCCTTTTAACTGCAGTCGTTTTTGTGGTTGATTCCATGATTCTGTGACATGCCAGACCTCAAGAGTTTGGGTTGAAATTCACGAGGAATTAAACTGCTTTGCTTTTCCTTCCGAAGTCCTGAGCAGGTGCTGATTGGAATCTACTGAAAAGTAATGGAAAATACTGGAGCAAATGCAGCAGCTTTTATGTATGCCTTTTGAAAAAGGAATTAACATCAACAACCTGTATACCAAAATATCACTGTGCTTGCATTCATGTACGGGAAAAAGAATCTCTTGTCCACTTCATTTGAGTCTTCTGTAACCCATGTCTAAACAAGTCTGTGAATATGCAGCCTCATGCTTGACCTTTCTAATTCACAAGGCTCGATCTGTGTTATTTATCTTTGATGGAGGGGTTTAGTATGTCAGGAAGCTGCAATGGAGTAATTTCAGGTTATAGTTTTCTTGATCTAGTCTCCTAAATATAGACATCTGGTGCAGTTTCATGTGCTTTACAGTGCTCTCGTCTTCCAGCTCCTTGTCCTGGGAGTGCGGTCTCCGATTGGCCTTGACACATCTCTTTCATCACTGATGTCTTTGATAACAGAGATTTCAAATGGTGCTAGACATTTGTGTAGGCAACTGAATTGAAGCAAAAATCTCTTGTACCTCAGAACAAGGTTTCGTCCCTTCCTTCCCTTCCCTTCCCCCCCACTCCTCCCAGGGGAGTAAAATATCGGACAGTGTCAGACTGAAAAAACAGGGTTTTTTTCTCTCTCTTGCTGTTCCTTAACTCCCCGGAGGAGAGTTTTTAGTTATAAATTTGTGTACTTCAGTTAATAAATAATGTTTTTTCCATTTTCTTCTTCACTTCCCTTTGAGGAGAGAAAACACTTTAATTGGAATTGGTGGGGAGAAAAAAATCTCACTCTAAACCACAACATACAACCATGGTGGACTTCTAAGAAATTTAGCACCGTGGAATGTACAGTCTTTTGTTGTTTCTATTACCCTCTCGCTTTTTGAGGCATATATATATTACAGAAATTTTGGATTTTTAAATTAATACCTGCATTTTTATTCTTGATGATCAATACAGAAGGATATTTGCTTTTTCTTCTTCTTCATCTCATCCAAATGAACTTTGGGAATGATAAAGACATTAGATGGTGTGGAGGCTACAGCTTTCCCTCTCTTGTGCTCTTAGCCTTTATGTGAAGGCTTCTTTGCACCTCTCAAGTCCAAACCTGTTCAATCCACTGCTTTACTGATCCCTAAAATGCTGTCAGACACCTGTGGCTTGCTATTTATTTATTTAGAGTTATGGTAGTTGCACAAGAAAATGTGGTTCTCGTCTAAGAGCCTTTGCCGATTACAAGTCCTGCTTACTCACAGAAAGGTAATTTATTGCCTGCAGGGCAGGACTCGAGTATACTTAGGCTTCCTGGGCAGCTAAATGGATCATTCCATTCCAGTGCTCATTCACTTGCTAGCCTCTCTCAGATTGCTTGCAAAAGCACTTACCGTGCAAATGCTTACTCATGTAAGCAATAATACTCTAATCAGAAAGTAAGTGGGGCTTGGAGACATCGAGATTTTTTTAAGTGAGTAAGCACTTGCAGGGCAAAACCCAAGGGCATCAGAAACGATGATAATTTTTTGCATGGTACATTGTCTATTTTTATCTTGAAGTCTGGATCTTTACATAACTTTCTATTAAACTGTTTGAGATCTTCCCTTCCTAGACCGATCTGGAAGCCCAATGGACAGATATTCTTATGCTTCAAAGCGTTTTCTAATGACTCTCTATAAAATGAAAGGAAACATTAGCCTGAATTATAGCTGTGATCTGCTTCTAAGTTCCCTTTTAAGTACTAAATTATATCCATGCAGTTACTGTGTCCTTTCTTCAGTCCCTCTGAATCTCACTTTGAGCTTATCAAATAACAGCTTTGACAGAAGTTGGCACTGAGGTTCATGACTTGTCCTTTTAAAGTGACATTGTTTACAAATGTCTTCCCAACACCTAACAACTTATATGAAAGTCCACTTTTTCATCTGCAAGGATGAACAAGACAATGAAATTTTGTCCATGTAGGGGCAGCTTTGCCACAAAGACTGAAAGATGTCAAAGCAAAAACAGTAATCTAATGAGTAGAGGACTGTGAGTTACCCAGGCAGACACTAACTGCTGGGTATATGCTTAACTTGTTGCTGCTGCAATTATTACTCTGTTTGATAGTACTCCATCTGCCTTTGAAAACAATTCCCTTGTAAGTACGCTTTCATATCTCAAACAGTTCTGGTGATTTTACTCTTTGGTTATTTTCTTCCTTCAACAGTTTATAAAACTGTTTAACAGAAACTCCAGAAACATTAAAGCAAAGGGTGATGTTTTGCCAAGCCATATGTTCTTAAATGGTGTATTTTATGAAGCTGATAATAAATACTTTAAGGCATAGTAGCTAAAAAAATCCAACCTAATGTAAGCAGGCACTCTTCCAGTGATTTCAACATCAACATTAGGGATGGATTTAACTGTCTATTTTCACTCAGGACTGGGTATAGTGTTCAAACTGCGTAGGTTTCACTGACATTAGACGTTGGGCTGGGCTTCAGAATAAGATTGCATTTTTCCCCCTCTACTCGTGTTAAGAATTACTCCACTCAATTTCTAGCTTATTGCTTTGCAGAACCATTAGAAAGCTATACTAAAATGTTCACTAGGTATAAAATCTTGCCTGGTATTTGATGATGTTCCTATCTCAACAGCTTTTTAAAGACATTGTTCACCTGCAAATATTTTAATCCTCTTTTAGATGAATAATAAACTTAAACCTCTAATGCATTCACTATTCTACATAAAAGTACTAACTATAGGCCATAAAATGTCTGTTCAATGGAGCCACAAATTGCAAAGCCAGTTAATCCCCAAGAAAACAAAATTTTTTGTCTTGCCTACTTGGTATGCCAGGGAAACAGATAACCCCATAGTTAAAGTAGTAATGTGCCCTTTATATGTATAGAAATACACCAAAGTTATTTATCTAAGCTTTGGTGAGGAGAGAACAGGTAACTTGGGCTGCCAGGCTGAAGATGGGTCTTAGTGTGCAGTCATTCATTTTTTCTCCATCTAGAAAATTGTTTTTTTAAGGGGTGGCTTCTGCTGTCTCTTTTCTTAGGTGTGAAACAAGAAGGTTTTGAATACAAATGAATCGTAAGTTGTTCAGAACTTCCTTTTTTTCTCATTCCTTCACTGGACATTTCTAATTCCTCTCTCCTACCCAGATTGTAGGGTAGGAGAGAGGTATCTTGCACTCTGATGCTTTAAATAGACATTTGAGGTGTGAAATGATGACATGAGCTTAAAGCTCATCCTTAGAGCTTAAATACTCTTTTCACATTATTTTAATTTTTTTATTTGTAATTACAATTAAAAAATCTATTTATGACAGGAAATTATGATCCCATCATAGCCAGAATTGAGAGGGTATCAAGTCATTTTATTACTTTGGTTTAGGTCTTCAGATTACCAGAAATCTCTGCATGAATTGTAAACTTTAAGAAAAGATTTAAAAATCCTTGTAAAACTTCAGATTTTTAATTTCTGGTCTTCCTAAACAATGTCAACATGAAACAAAGAAGATGGGAGGAAATGGCCCTTATTGGCATTTTTTTCTTTAAACTAATGTTTCATTAAATGGAGCAATGCGTTAAATGCCATAAACATACAAACATAACTCATTGATCAGAGGGCACATATTAATGAGCGGAAAGGAATTTACAGCATACTTGTCATTTTAACGGTATGAAAGATGCCTCAAGAATATGAAATCCTTTAGTAATTCCTCTTTTTAAAAAAAAAAAAATCTTTTGTATTTCCCTTAGATTCCTAAGAGAGACAGATTATAAGCATGCTATAGAATTAATAATAAATCATTCAATGTTAAACTTTGATCATTCTCTCAGGACTATATAATATTTTGTTTTCTGTTTTCATTGCTAAATGTACTTTTTGTGTTTGTCTGTTTCAAGTAATTTCATGATACCATAGATTTTGATAGGGAAAATATGATAAATTTTTGAGAAGCAGGGATTGGCCTCCATATTGCAACTGTTTCTTTATTCTTCTTTAAAACCTATTGAGGGATTCTTAGAAAATAGTTTTCATCTAATTTTATAACCTGTGTAGGAATGATCAAGATATTAAGGAAGTAGATTACTGATATATGTGGACAGGAAGGACATATAGAGGAGTTGAAAATTACAAATATAGCTCATAGCAGTGGCTAATGACTACCTCCTTAACTAATCAAAAGCGTTTGTAAAGTCTCACATTATTCAGAATTTTTAAATATTGTTCTATTTTGATTTCATCCTCTGAATAATGAAATATAAATTAAGAAAAGACTGAATGAGGACTCATTGACATGGTCTAGATAATGGGATGATGGGATAGGGCGTTGGATTATTGTACAAAAAAAAAAAAAAGGATGACATGACCCTGAGATTAGTATCATGGTTGTGGGCTCAATCCCT
>WEKX01024188.1:0-30440 GCA_013390025.1 Pitta sordida | reverse complement strand
TTTTTTTTTTTTTTTCTTGTGACTACATCAGGGTAAGATCCATAATCTGGAACAGAAGTGGAACAATCAGCTTTCAGTGAACATATTAAGGTGTGCATGGATGTTATGTTGTGTTACAGATTCGATCAATCTGAGCTCAATTCAGCCGTGATGTAATTTGCATCAGTCTCCGTGAAACGAAAATAGAAAAAAGTCTAGCCCATTTTTCCTGTATCAGAACAAAAATAAGATTTTGTAAATTAAAAAAGTAAAAAGGAATACTGTTTTGGTTTTGTTTTTTAAGTTTGCTTTGAAGTAGTTAAACTAGCACAGATTAGTAATCTTTAGTCAAATCTGGTGTTACCAAAACTGAACATCATTTGCTATCTTAAATATTGAAATAAAAATGCCAAAGGTTAAAGACCATCTAGAAATAATGCATGATTTACCTGAACATATCAGTCTTGTTTGGAAGCAAAATCTTTGATGCAATAGAACTTCTTTTCAAATGAAAATATAGCCTAAAGGACATGTACTACATTTCATTTCAAAAGCCTAAGGGAACCTTTCATGAGATTCTTCCAAACTGCTTAGTTCTTAGAATGCATCAACGAATAAGTGCTAGAATATTGTAATGTAAGAAAAATGTCAACATTTCTAATTATTTTTCTTCTGCATATGTGTATGTATACACAGACTGTGACTTCCAATGGTATATTTTTGCATAATGATTATTCTATATTAATTTGTGTACTTGCAGGTGGAGCATTCTTTATATAAACAAGTAGCATTGTGGTATTTCTGCTTTAGTTTCAGTGTAATAATTATCATTGCCATGTTATTTGATGATACATAGCATGCATTATCAAGTACTTAACTGATCTACTTTGATATTGTACGTTAAGAGGAGAATATATACTCCAGTACGATAATTATAGGGGAAAAAAGGCAATCCAGTTTACAGTAAACAACTGACTTGGAAATAAAGATGCACTGGGAAAAATTATACTACATTGGAATTTTCATAGAAAACTTTTTAAAAATTGTTTTTTACACTTCTTTCATTTGCTTAATTTATTTATTTTGATTGAACAGACAGTGATTGCATATTGTTCTCCATTAGCAGGTATGATTTTCATTTTTCTCTCTCAAGCCATTTTTCTCTGTTTCTGTTTTCTACTCCATGTATATGACCTCTTTCACTTTTATTTTTCAAGCAGTGGGAGAACAGATGGAATTATCTCTGTTTTCCTATGTAAGGACATGTCAACCCTGAGTGCCTGGTGCAGATCAGCTTGTGTCAATGTGCTTTTGAACAGATAAAGATGTACAGTGTAGCATTTTACCAGCATACTTACTGGTACAAAAGCTGTTTGCACAACACTGTTGTACCACATCCAGCCTTGATACAGCCTCATGTGCTGCTAGGCTGGGCCTCACATTCCTTACTTCTCCTGGTTAGTGTATGTGACATCAGCTCAGCTCAGCTGTAGCTCATCTGCCTACACAGAATATATATAAAAACTAGGAAACTACCAAGCCTGGTAGTTTTTTGTTTTCTGTTGAACAAAGCTATATCCAGTATGTCTTCCATACCCTACAAAATTATCTTTGCAGAACACCACCTCTACTACACTGTGCAGTATGATATACATATTTAAAATCACATTCAAGATATATAGGCCTCAGGTAAACCTATAAACACTCTAAATGAGAGGAACTCCTCTAAATCTATTAATAAAATATTTGTCAGTGTATCCCAGAGGAAGTTTGTCTGTTGAAAAATGTGCTATGTCTTGAAGAAATTGGCAAAGAGTGAATTTAGGTGAGTAGAGGCTCATTGAAACTACCTTCTAAAGAGGAAGGTTGATGTATAGCCTTATTTAAACCAAGGCTGCTTACCCATTTTAGGAATACCCAAAAGAGCTGAGTTGTTTTTCAAATGAGTGTTTCTGTACTTGCTGCACAGTTACAAAAGTATTTTTGACATCATACCCACTGAAGATGTTAGATGGAAATGTCATACCTTTCAGGTGAGGATTTCTTGGGTGCTTGATAAAGAAAATGCATTCCCTGATATCTTGTACAAAGCAAAGTCCTAAATGACCCAGTCTTAAGCCAATGCAAAAATTTCTGGTATTTTTGAAGTCATGGCAGTGACTTGCATGCTTAGACTGTGAAAAGTGAACAGTAGTCTGATGCCAAAGGAAACCCCAATTTCTAGGCAGAAGATTTTGAAGATTTGATTGACATGTCATGGACCAAGAAGATGGAAATATCCTTAGCTCTGGGGCATAATCTCCAGCAGTACTGGGTAATATTGAACTGGACTAACCACCTGAAGGCAAAAGGTGCACGAGGACAGAAGTCAGTTTTGCAACCAAAAATTATATGAGAAGCACCATGTGAAAGTAGCCTCAGCTCCCCTTTGCAATGAGTGTGTGTGTTTCAGTGGAATGAAAGGGTACGTGATTTCTGCAAATGAGGAACAGTACAGGGGAATTTATAAATTATTAATTTTATCTAGATTCTTTCACCAGCTCTCCAAGGATGCTATCACAGGAATCCCAAGTGACATGGCATGCAAAGTAGGGAAAGACTGAGAACTGAAAGGCCTGGTAAAACCCTGCAGTTGTAAGATACTGTGACAATGCAGAAAATGTGCACTCCTGGGTGTCTTTTGCATATTGCACATGAATCCATATAGTGCAAAGATACAATACATGTTTTCCTTGTTTATGGATATTGCAGCATGTATAAGAAAAGTATATTTGCACCACGCAACTGAAAAGATGCAGCACTTATTTATTCGGACAAGAAGGGAGTTTGTTCCTTCCATGGGGATGTCCAAGGATAATGGTTTTGCAATGGTATTAGCGCACCTTATCAAGAGATATGAGAGAAAGAGGGTTAATTTTCTTTCTTTTCTCACTGTAAGAAATTTTTGTTACAACTTCTGCTCTAGGAATTGCTATTTTTACAGCTGGAAAGTGTACAGTTACTGACAAGTTGGGTCTAAGAAAACAAATGCAGTAAAAAGAGCCTTATGTGCTCAAGGGAAATTTATGGGGAAACGTGTTAATATAGTAATGAGATTCATTTGTAGTTGACGTATCAAAGATAAATGTCAACTTATCTATTTGTTAATGGATCTATTAAATGCCGTGTTTATACTTTCTGTCTTTTTTTTTCTCTTTTCTCTCAAGCACTTACACACAGATGGATTGTGTAAACAAATACTTCATTAAATGCAGGACTAGGAGCCAAGTGAACACTTTTCCGTCCAGAATCATGTCAATTAACCCAATTTAATTGCTTTCTTGATCCACACCCACTCTTTAAGCAGTCTTTTAGGTTTTTGTATAAGACCAGAGGGACATTGAGTAATTCTATATAACTGAATTACTCTATACATCCCATTTTATTAATTAAGGTTCAATCTGTGCTCTCAAAATGGCACAGCACTATGGAACATAAAACCAACACAAACACTGAATCCAAAAGCTTAGTTAGAATGAGTCACTGAGGCAAAGTTGACATGAAGAGCCTAAGAATTCCAAGATCAAGTGAGCTGGTGAAGGGAGAAGAATCCTGTTTAAATATGAAAACTATTTTGTTTAAAATTATTTATAAGATTTTTTTTCCTACAGCTGCTTTGTCAGTACCAGTAGTTCAAATCAATTTGTCTTTACATGGAAATAATGATTCATTATATTTGTATTTGCAACATATACTCATATGTTTGCCACTTAGACAGGTTTTAATTGGAGAGAATTCTGGAGTTATGCAATACAAAACAGAGTTTTTTCTACAGCTAGCTGTATAGAAAAAATTATTTTGCAATTGAATATAACATGTACAGTGCAAAAGATCAACTTGATTTTTCTGAGGGGGAAACAAAAATGGGCTTTCTTAGACTAGAAGGTAAATTTGAAAACAGCAGAATCAGCAACAGATCTTGTTATTTCTTAATGGCTAACAGCGTGAATTTTCAATTTAGTTTAGTATGGTCTTTTCAGTAAGTGAAAATCAAAGAATTAAGAAAGATGCATTTAAACGTACATCTCTGAGAGTAATATAATTAGCATATAGTCAAATGTAGGAATTCTTCATGAAATTCTGTACAGTAATTTCACATGTTGCAAACCAATAAAATATTACCTATCAATGCCTAAAAATATAATATTTTCTATTATCTTGCTGATATAAATCTCATTAGCTTTGTCAGGTATGTATGACATTTCTTATTAATTAAATGAAGTTTTGATAAACGAGTGTTTCTGGAATGCTGTACAGGATTGAATGTTGTACAGGTGTGATACCTTATGACTCTGCAAGTGGATAACTGATTTTCTTTTTCCTAGGGTGAAAAAGGAAACCACACTTAAAAGAATATTTTCTGGGTAACAGTTATTGAATCTATGAAAAAATTAAGGTTACAGGCATTTTTATCCATCCTCTTAGTTGTTCCAATGTTCCCAAATAATAAGGATTTTTAATAATAAAATCTTAAATGTTATGTTTATGTGTCAACACATAAGAATTTTTTAAAATTTCTAAGACCTTTGAGACCTTCCTATAAATCCACGTCACTTGAGCAATTCCAATATCTGTGAAAACCCCCAGTTTGCCATTAATCAGACAGAATTCTCCTCTGTTGAAAAAATCATGTGATCCAGAACAATGTCTTTAACATACCTCTCCAAAGAAACATTTAGTAGCTCAGTCCTTCTGGGCAGTGTTAAAATAATAACTTAAGCCTAAACTCTCATTTGGTTTTCTCATTATGCTCACTGAAGCTAATGGGACTATATGCATGCTTAAGCATATACTCTAGGGCTTTCTTTACAGGCTTCAGTTCAGAATGGCAGTAGGATAATATTTAATCAAGGAAGCAAGTTTTAGTTCAAACTTCCACCGCACTGTTATGCCTAATTGTGAAGGAAATTATTTAAAAACTGCTGGCACTAAGTCTGTATTCAGCATGATCTCAAAAGCGCAAAATGGTCTATTACATTTTTCTGGCTCATGAAAATTGGAACAAGGAAAGTTAAGGGACTGTTCCCTTGCTTACAAGAAAAAGTACTTACAGGACTGAGCTGAAAATCCTGAAGTTCTTTCTGAGTTTTCACTGGAAGTCAGGCAAAATCGGGGACCTACTGTGCAGGCACCCAGCTTGGCACCTGACTTGTATCTAAGCTCAGTCGTGATCCAGGTCCAGTCAGTCTGTCTGCTTAAAACTCCCTGAGAAAAACAATTTATCAGGATCTCTTGAGAGCATGTCTAAGGAGTAATAAAGAGGTATCTGCCTCGTAAGTCTAGCTTGGATCACTATTTTAAATTTAATTTAAAGTTAAAATATGGCTAAATAAGAAACTTCCCTTTTAGTTGATAGCCTATTGGACAAAATACTTCTGTACAAAATGCCGATTCAAATCCATATTCTGCCATTTCAGAATTAAAACTATATCTGTTTTAGGAGTGGGCATTACCCAGTGGCCCTCAAGACTTTTCCAGGGAAGGAGCATATATAAGTTCTTATATGATAAATAGCTGATATATTTATGTCATAATAAAAAAAACAAAGCCAGGACCACTTAATTAGGAAGACCTGTGGCAATTTTTACTTCTGCTCCCTGCAGAAGAAAGTATATTTTCACTTTTTTCAGTCTCTAAATAGTTTTGTGAGCTACGAGTTTTCTAATTCTCCATAGAGTTGCTTTTGAATCCACCTCTGAGAGAGGTTTTGCCATAGACACCTAACACTACTGATTTTTTGGGGGAGTGAAATGTTTATAATTTAGACATTACATTCCCTAATTTTAGGTAATTTTCCTTTTGTGTAAGACATATGCTATGTGTGAACGCCTCCTTTGCCTTTACTAAGGCAAATTTCCTATTGACAGACCCAGGAATAGAAATTAAATAAAGTAAGTTGAGCTTTTGATTGAGATTGAGTTTTTCTATATTTGATACAGTCACTTGCACTTCATGCCCCCCATATTGCGGCTTCAGATCTTTGCGGCATGATTTTTTAACGCTGAAGGAGACCTGTTTCGCAGCTGCGCATGTGCGACCTGCCACAGTGGCTGAACGGGCAGCGGTGGTGGCTCGGGAGGCAGCAGGGGCAGCACGGGCGGTGGTGGCGCGGGTGATGGCCGTGGGGGCGGCAGTGGCAGCCGTGTGGTGGCACGGGCGGCGACGGTGGCATGGGCGGCTGCGCGGCCACCATTCAAAGCAGAAGTCGGGCTACGCGGATCTCAATTGAGACTGCGGGTCCGCATTATAGGAGACCCGACTGTATTTAGATATAGAAAATATCAGCCCGGTCCAGGGAATGGAAACTCAACATAATATTTCATGTGCCTTTTGTTTATCATATTCTTACTAGGCCCTTTACATTTCTTGTACCTAAAATTTCAACTATGTGTGATTTAGAAAATATATCATGATATACATCGTAGGAAGCTTCTCTTCTCTGAAACATCATTAAATGTAATTCTAGTGTTTGTAGACCAGTTTGGTGACCATCCATCTTATCAGAACAGATAGTACTTCTAGCTATGCATTATTACATAATCTCTGTATATGCTCAGTTCTTCAGTTTACACAGGAAAATGTATTAAAATCAGCCTCACCTTTTAAGATAAAAATTTTACAGAACCAGAAATATTTTTCAAACTTTCATCTAAACATAGTCTAACTTCAATATTATGTTGTCAAAAATATTTTTTTAAATATTCCCAAGTTCTTTGAAGTCATTTGACTTTATTTGGTGCAGCATTTCACATATCTTCTCTCTTTTTTTCTTTTTCTTATTGCAAATGACATAAATGTAGATCAAATATAATATGCTTTACAACGTTTCCTTCTATGTGAGCAAGTACTTAATATTACTGTTTAAGTGTGAATGAAAGAACTGACTGTAGCACCAAGTGCACCTAAGTTTCAGACATGGTGTTGCATTGTTCTGTTGAACTGCTGCAGTGTTTAATATTCAGGCTTTTTGTTTCAGGTCTCATGGACCACCGCTGTACACACTTCTAGAAGTGAAATGGGACTCTATGTATGTAGACTTCAATTATCAATATTTATTTTATTATTTTGTGTGTGTGCAGCAGGGTTGAAATGCATATTGATTTTGAGTTCTGAAAAAAAATGTATAGCCTTGTATTCAGAAATAGACTAGTTCTTTGAATCTTTATTTTTGACAAAGCTAGCTTTCTATTCCTGTATTTTATGCTATATTTTGAAGTCTGGAGTGATGTAAAACAATTTTTTCTGCCATTATACCAAACTCATGCCACAGGTATCACCCAGGATTAAAAGAAATGTGCTCAAAACCACAGTCTTACCAAATTTTAACATTCTGATTACTGATAGGAATCATTGCTTGGTTTATTAACATGAACAAATGAATAACTAAAATGGAGATTAACTACCAAGTATTTAAGAAAAAAATACTTACACATGATGAACATAAATCTGTATTTGTACAAGGAATGCCTCTGAGAGATATAGGTTTATGAAATCCTGAAAGATCCAAGGTATTCATGTAAAAAAATATGATATAGAAATAAAAATAGCAGAGGCAGATTTGAAGCACTTATATGTGTGTAGTGTTTTTTGGCTTTACTGTTGCTAGAGAGAAAAAATAGGGAAATATACATCATTATTAACAACTCTATTCGCGGTTTGTTGTTTTTTAAAAGTCAAGTGGTTCCATGGTGTCTATCTGACATCTGCTATGTATTTCCCTATCCCTTAGTCCTGGAGCTATTAAACCTGAACTTGAAAAAATGTATTACAAACTCAAATAGTGTCAAACATTAAATTGTATTTTTATCTCTAGTTTGTAGGAAAGGCAGGGTCTGGTTGACAGGCTGAACCAAACCTGGAGAGGAATGCTGCTTTCCTGTGGTGACAACAGGGCACTGGCTTCTGGGAGCAGTGTGTTATACAGCTCAGTTATGCCCTGGGTAAGATAGAATCTGCTGCTTGTCTTCTGCCTCTGCTTCCTACAAAGGACGCAAGTGCTGTTTTCCTTTTGCCTACTGATGCAGTATTGTGGAAATATTTATTTTGACCAAGACTAAAAGATCAAATAGATAAGGCTAAAATGTATCCACAGAACTGTTCCTGGTGATAAAGCCCCTGCTGCTGCAGATGCAGCAGTGTAGAAGTGCTGACAGCACCCACCATCTCACATTTCACACAGTTCTAGTCTCTGCCAGCTGTGAGATGTGCCAATCAACTAGACGGCACATGACCTGACATGCATCATAATTGTGAACATTACGAGCATCTGCTTCCAACTTCAGGATGAGATTCATTTTCTGGTATGTGTATCAAGAAAAAAAGCTTTCACAGAAAAAGGAGACACATTGCTTAGCCTCCTGAGATTGGAAGTTATCCTCTCACCTCTGAACCCTTTCTTCTGCAGGCCTTTAAAAGAGAAAAGTTGCAAAAATTCTGTTATTAAGAGCAAATAGATTTCTAAGAGATTAAATATTGTATTGTATTGTAATAGTTCCCTTTGTACCACATCAAAGAAGAAGGAAGCAGTGAGGCAGAGGTGTCATGAAATAATATTGCAATAACCTAAGAACCTGTTAGCATGTTCTGTCTGATAGTCAGGTCACCAGTGTCAATATCCTGGAATTCAGCTAATGGATGTGACAGAGTTGTGCCCATCCCTTCAGCTCTGAATGATTCCTGAACACTGCAAGTGTCCAAAATTAAAAGGCATAGAGAATAAGTTCTGAATAGTAATGGTTCTCTTAGAGGCCAATAAAAGCACAAAAAACCCCTTGAGGAATGATGAAGACAATTGTGAATTTTAAAAAACGTTGTATCATGACAACTGAAGGAGAAAGAGCAAGTTCTAGTGATCAGGGACCTCATCTACACTTAATTACAAAGAAATTTCCTTGTTTTCATTTCATATTCTTCACTGATATTACACAAAAGCAGTGCACAGAATGTTTTCCTAAAGTGGTTGTTAGAAGTTTACACTTACTTTAAATATTAATGTAGCATTTCTTTCAATCATTAAGTGGTTCTGGAAGTAGAGAGGCCAAATTATGTAGTTTTGAGACGCATCTTTAAAAGTTGCAAAGCTATCTTACTGTGTTCTCTTTACCCAAGGCAAAAGTTTTTGACTAAAAGCCATAGGAAAACCATATAATGAAATTGTGGTGAATTTAATGTGTGGTTAGACCTCCATAACTGTACAAGTGTAGTTACATTAACGTGGTATTCAGAATGTAGAATAGGTTGTGTTTGGTGTGCTTTTGGCCACTGTAGTTGGGGCTCAACCCCAGACACCACATTCAAGCATAACTCCCAAGGAACAGAGAGTGAAACTGAATTATAGTCACAGAAACAAAGAACACACAAAGCATCCACAGTTGCTAGTATCATAAAACCTGCATGAGGTTTTCCACAAGCTTCCGCCACCTACCATATGCCAGAGGGACACAAGAGATATTGTGGCTGTTGGCAGGGAGATGCATAGCCAGGAGAGGTAATACTTCATTCAGCCTGCTCCTCTTGCAGCCCCTGGCAATAGGTTTTCTGCAGTTTCCTACAGAGCTGGAAACAGAAACAAATAGAAACTAAGGCTGTGTATGTTTCACTGGACATTTAAGAAGGAGACAGGTGAAAAGGAGTTTGCCTCTTCCCTGCTCTCCCACCCTAGGTGAGTTCTCACTGCAGGGCAAAGGTTCTATTCTAGTTAGGACAGCATATGTACATTTCTGCTCATATCTGTAAGGACTAAAATCTGAGTCCAAAGTCTATTGTAGTTATATTAAACTGACTTTCATTTTGGAAAGAAGTAGAAAGAAAGATCTCTTTAAACTTTCTTACCACAGCTATTTTTTTCTTAAATTCTGTGGCTGTGGTAGTAATAGCCGAATTTAGCCTTTTATGACTGACCTTCTAATTCTTCTCTCAAAGAGCCCTGGGCATAATTTTACTCTATATATATCCTTGTCCCTAAAAGTATGCAGACCAAAAGCACTAGTAAATACCTGAGAGCAATGCACCCTCCTGGGATCCTGCCTCTTGTACATCCTAAAGATTACCCATCTTTTGCTCCAGATCTTTAGTAGCACGTCTGTTTCATGAGCTAACATGAGGGATGAAGAGAAACCTCTGCAATAATTCCAGAGCTTTGAAAACATAATTTTCTTTTACATAAGCTTAGTTTTTCAGTCACTGAAACTTGACAGACCTGCATTAGCAGTAAATATTCAGCTTTTCCTTATACTTCATAGTTTCACCACTGTTATTTAATTCAGAAACCTCCTGGTTTACCTGTGAGTTACTAAGTGGTGGTACCTGGAAATACATATGCATATCTCTCCAAATGTTTGCTCATTGTATCAGTGACGTATTTGTACATGCAGTCTCCTCAGCCTACTCTAAGTTACATAGAGAAAAGTATTGAAGCATCTTAAGCATTGATACTGAGGCAAATAAACTTGAGATTATAAATCCTGTAGTTCTTCTGTATATTGGATGGGGAAAAAAAATCAAACAAAAATGTGCAGTTTACTGTTCCACCACAACATTTCAGAGATAGGACTGTGATTCAAGTGGCTCCCTCTGATCAGATTTGAGTAAAAGTTTGAAAAAAAATAGACTTTTATCAGGATATTCAACATGTAGTAAGATCATTTAAAATTTGAGCTTCTAGAATAGTAACTGAAATGCTCCAAGGTCAAAGTTGTATCCTGTGGGCCTTCTAAATTTGCTCCTTTACCCTCTGGTAGATCTACCCAGCACCCATGACTCTTTGGGCAGATTCTTGATTGCTTTTTGTAGTTAGTCAGATCAAACTCTGCACGGCATGATAAAGGTAGCTGCAGTTTATGATTTGTGCTTTCTGTGCTACTCACTGGAAATACGTATATCCCTTCACTTCCACTTGCTGGAAAACAAGTTTGCTGCTGATAGGAGTAACAGAAGGAGCAAAGGTGGGGTGGCAGAGGCACAGGCATTGGGAACAGTAATGTTTCCACTGCGGGATTGTTTCAAAGTTACCCTACCACACTCCAGCCCCACCGCCCCCTCTTCCCGGCCGTGTTTCTAGGAGTAGGAGAAACAATATTATGCATTAAAAAAAAGCTTCTGGGACTTCATGTATACTTTACTTTTATTAGTATGTAACCTGAAAATTAAACTCTGTAGATAAATCACTCTATCAGTTTCATTCAATTAAGACTATAGCCTGCTTTTTTTTGCCTGACTTCTGGTACTAAGATCTGTCTCCATTGCATGTTGTTTTTTATGATTCTATCTAGTACTTTAAACCTACCTCCAGCTCTGTGAAACCATTACAAGCATAAGAAGGAAAACATATGACTTGTTTAAGATTAGTCTTGAAGTTTGCCTCAAGCAACCTTGTTCAGCAGCAGTTTTGTGGTTTTGGGCTGGTGGGGATCCCTGCTGCCCTCAATGCGGGCACAGTAACTTTGCTGGACTTGGGTGTGTATAATAAATGCATAGCTGCAGTGTGTGCATAGCTGCCCCTAGCACATGAAAGAAATAAGACTCAGATAGATTATACTGAGGATTATAAAGTTGTGGGGGGGGTGGACACTGGTATTGTCAAGACAAGAGCCACCACAGCCTGACTCCTGCTCTGTGCCTTGTGCCATATCTGCAACAAACGACACCCTGCTGTTTTTCCAATTCCTCCAGCACCAGGAAGCACAAGAGGAACCTTCACTCTCTGACCCAAAATGATGCATGAAAACAGCTGAGATTGCTGTGAAAGAGCATGCTGGGGTAGGAGTTGCAGCTTAGCACTTGCACAACAGTGAAAAGGGCAGCTGGAGGCAGGTAAGTTAACACAGGGGCAAACCTCCCCCAACAACACAACAAAAGCTATTTGTTTTTCTCCTTTATCTGGTTTGTACAAAATCTCCTGTAATATATTAAAACCTGGAGTCATCTTTTGGAGGGGCATAGATTCCCCTGTGCAATGTGAAGTAGTGGTCTGCAAGGAATCACTGTCGTTGTGTGAACAATGTTTCTACTCAACTAGGTTTTCTCTGTTTGTCCAGGTTAGGAGAAAGTAAAAACACACTGTGAGAAAATTCTTACTAATGGTAAATTATGAGGATTTTGCCACCAAGTTTTGGACTGGAAGGTGAGACGGAGCAGAACTGTCCAGAGCTTCTGGTTTAGAGTTGACTTTCTATCATGGTCTGAGCTGAAACCCTGCCAATTTGAGGTCATATCCTCAGACAGATTGACAAGACAGCAAGTACTGTGTATTTCTCTGTCCAAAGGAACTAACTATAACAGTTTCAGCACTGAGGACTGGCACTACTGGAAATGCTTCCATAATATTCTTAGGTAAAACAACAGATGCCTAAGTAAAAAAGCAAGTGTGGCAATGCTCCTGTTTGTGAAGGTCTGAATAAGTCAGTTCAGCATAAGCAAAATTTAGAATGTGTACTCAAATCGCCAGTCTGTTTCATGGTTTTGTGCAAAGAACATGCTAGACAGTGAGGTATGACATCCAAATATTCATTTGCCAGTGGAAAAACAGCCCCAAGTTAATAAGTGAAAAGAGTTGTACATCTTCAGTGTTAAATGAGCAGGAAATGTAAGCAATACAAAACAAAAATTAGCCTGAAACCTATGATACCATACTAAATCAATGACAGTATAATACATACAGGTAGTTTTCCAGTATTGTCATTATGGTATCTGGACCTTTTCTTTTCAATAGATGCTGCTCAGATTCTCAGTTTCACCTTTTGTTGGCAAGTGATGAACTGGGATGATCCTTTAAATCACAGGTAGTACATAATAATATTTAAAAAGAGTCTTTGGTCTTTCACTCCTTTAAAAAAAAAGGAAAATCAATCTTCAGTTTTTTTCAGCTGTGGAAATTTCTGCAAAATTGTTTCTTTGCATAAAGACAAATTAAGTATGTAAGATGGGCACAAGGTGGAGTTTTCCATGGGTATTTTTTAGCCCCTATTTTTCAAACCTGTTCCAGAATATTACTACTACATACAACTATTGCAGCGTTTCTGTCCTCAGTAATATCTTGTTTTACATGCAAAATATTTTAGATAATTTAAAATATTGCTCAAAATCCCTCCTTTTTTTACCCTATTTTTCATTTTTATTCCAAGTAATTGCCGAAGGATTTTTAAATTCTTAGTAAAAAGAGATATATCTCCAGATGTATTTTGTTTTGTGTTTCTTCTCCCCTGTGAAAATACTATTCTAAAAGTACATTTAACAAAAGACTATTCACTGCAAAAAACTTCCTCACATAGAACAGCAGTGACATGATACACCATACACCCGCTTGTTTAGTCTTTATCAGTAACAACAGAAACAGTACCAAGCGATAAAAATACGTATATGTGATTTAAATCAGTCATTTTGGGAGTATATTTATTCAAGAGCCTTCAAGCAGAGATGAATAACAGGTTTCTAAATGCGATATTATGAGGGTAAGCAAATGAGTCATTATTTGTATTCTAGTGCAATAGAGTTGGGCAAGAACAACGAGACAAGAGGGAATAAGTAGTCATATCTAACTGTTTATTCTATTACATTCATCACCACAGGGTGTATCTGTGCATGTCAGGTCAAGGTCAGTGATCCTTGTTCACATGAATCATTCTCAGTGCTAATGAAAAACACCCCTGATGCAGCATGTTCAAACATCAACAGCTTCAGCAGATGACACTTCTGACTCACTTCTGCATGCCAGAATTCACAGGTGAGGCAGAACGGCTGGGGCAGGGAGAATTTAGGGCTGAGGATGGGTACAAGTTTAACAGAGGCTGTTGGAGGAGATCGGCATTGGAACAAAGCAGGACTATTTTTAACTGCAGGACAAAATAGTGCTGCTGTGTGGCAGGTTATGGCTCCTTTACACCTGGCTGTTTGAGTTTTAAAGCCAAAGACTCTCAAAAATGAAAAATTAGTTCTGAGACAGTTTCCAAATAGGTTTTAAAGTCATGATAACAATAAAGGCTAATTGTCTTTCTACATAAGTTTCTTGAAGTCAAGGAAACAGAGATGGAATATAGTGGCACAGAGAAAAGGGTTTATTTTCTTCCTGCCCTCACCCTTTCAATCAGGGCAAATTCTGCATAAATTTTCTCAGCGTTTCGGTGTCCAGCTGGAAAGAAGGATACACCTTGTGGAACTGCTGGTGACTTAAAAATTAAAAACCAACTATGGAATAACTTTTCAGGGATGTTGCAGTGACTACTATAATTTGACATGAAAGTAGATTTACTGCTAAGAATACCAACAAAAATTTGTACTTGGGAAACATACTGGTCTGCCAAATCCTGGTGCCTAAACCTGCATTTCAAACTACATTTTTTTGCCTGAAACTTGCTGAAATTCCATCTCTCCTGTAACTTTTTAGTCACCAAATCTGATTTTGAGATAGCAAATTTCAGGGAATGTTGTGTTTCTTGCCTTGCAGTAATCCTTTTACAGAAATTCTGGCGGTCCCATGCCAAGGCAAGGGGAGGAATCGATGGCCGAGGGAGTCCCCGGGGCTCTTGGCGAGGATGAAGAGGATGCCCGGCGGAGGTGAGGGAAGGAGGGAGGCAGGCTGTTGTCTCACCACTCATGGGCTTGTGGGAAGTGGGAATCTCAGGTTGAGTTACTCATCGGTATGGAGTCAGGAGTGCGCACAACCAGTGATTTTGATGGCAGGAGGTAACGTGCACACGTTTTTCAGGGAAGGTGCTGTAGGAGGACTTGCCGGCGGGCAGGAGGAGGTTTGTACCGGGGGCTGTCATCTCCTGAGCGTGGAAACCTTCTGTTCCCAAGAGCCCACCACCGCTGCCTTTGATGCTCTCCCTTCCCACGATACGAGCAGGGGACTGGCCGGGCACCGTCCCCAGGGCTCCTCTCGCCGCCCCGGTGAACGAGGCGGGGGGCGCANTCCGTGCGGGGCAGCCCCCAGGCCAACTTGCCTGTGTCTTGTTTTACCTGCACGGCTCCTGTGAGGCAGGGGGATTCTTTTCTCCTTTCGCCTCCGGCGGGTGCGGAGGGAGAGGAACTCCCTGCGCCCAAATTCCGCGGCCGTGCTTCTCTTGTCTTTTATTTATCGAGGCGAGGATAGAGGAACGGTGTTCGCTGGCGTTTTGGCATCCTGCTTTGATAGCGGCTTCTTTGATTGTTTTTGTAGAAAGCATTTGTAACCCGGCAAACCCCAGTGAACCTGGGAAGAGTCCCCGAAATCTCTTTTGGCTTTCATGATCTTAATGCCCGGAAAGCACTGTTGAAAATATTACCCTATGTTCTTCTCTCCTCCTCCATACGGAGAGATAGATCTCTCTCCCGAGGCTAAGTAGCACACAAACTGTTCTCCCCAAATCGGATCCTGACTTCGAAGATGTGGAAGCGAGTGGAGTTGCACGAGCTGTTGAAAACAATGTCGAGGATGATGACCCTTGTGTGCTGAACACTGAGTGCAGTTTATCCAGAGCCAAATCGGTCATGTACAGTTTCCTTACTGTACTGCTTGGCTGTCACGGTTGTCCGCTTTGAGGAACAAACCCAACTGTTTGTGGATCTAGTTACAGTGTCTGGAAATCTCACTAGAATTTGTTGTAGCTGTGTGCTCCCCCTTGGGTTTTTAATCCTTAATTCGGGTATGAGGGTTTTCAGAAGTCTCTCACCTAACCCCTCAAGGGTAAAGTAACAGTTTAAGCTGTGCTTGAGTTCTGCGTTACTTTGTGTCGGTTTGTTGTTGGGTATATTAGTCCTCAAAGTAGCTGTGCCTTTTCCTGAGAAAATAATTGAAGGAGTAATTTGTACTCTGCGCAAGTCCATGGAGTGCTGTAGCTCATGCAATAATTTTAGTGACAAAGACATTAGAATGATGGGGAACCTGGCATCTCAGATGATGGTGTTTTGAGAAGACGCTTGTTATGAAAGTAATATGCCCAAGTGCATGTCTGAAATGAAAGAAATTTCGGTGTTTCTCCCACCAATTGTCACCTGGATATTTCTGAGCTAGAGTGCTTTTACAGCAACACCTCCTTTCTATTTTGATTCTTTGTGACTGTTTCACAAGCCAAAGAGGAAGCAGCAATGTAAGTGGATGCATCAGTGGATGTCAAAACCCTCCAAAATAAATGACTATGCAAAAGGAAAAAAAAAAAAAAAAAGACATTAGTTAGAGAAAAAAAGGTGACTTTTAAAAAAGTAGCTGTAAATATTTCTCCTCTTAATTCTGAGTGTAATGCTGGTATTGGGGAGAAAAAATAGTTGGGATGGAGTCCTTTAAATTATATGCCTGTAATATAGAGTAGATTAGCATATAGACCAAAATTCTGGATGCAGTGAAGTTGGTGGGACTTTTGTTGCTGACCTGAGAAGAGCCAGAATTAAAGCCACAGCCTGTGTAGTGTAATGTGTTGGGCTAAACTGAAAATATTTGACTAATTCAGCTATGCAACTGTGGTAAAGTTTATAAGCCTGCATATGCTGCTGTGATTAATATATGGTCAAAGTAGGTCTACCATAAAAGAATTAATTTAGAGAGTGATTTTATAACTTAGTTCTAACTTAAGGGAAAGATGTAGTGTGTTTCAGTCTATCAGAGTTGCTTCTTACAAATGTTTCCTAAAGTATTATATGACACTAAATTCTCATTTAAGTAATTGCTGCAACAACATGGAACACTAAATTACACTGCAGCCTGTACAGCTTGCATCCCAAGTAGTTTACAACTGTAATTTAAAAATAAGCCTCTTTCTGCTATATTGTCTTTGCAAGGTGTACTAGATTTAGTTATCAGATCATTTAGTAACCTGTGACAGCTTGAAATGTAAGGTAAAAAAATGAAATTAGGATTAGTTTTCATGTCTTTAATGCTGATTGTCTTCTATAGGGAAATTTTTGGTGAGAAAACCAAAAAAGAATCCTACTTTAGTATGCTTTCAAAAATTTCAAAGTTACAGAACATTCTGTCTTCCAAGAAGGGACTTTTAAGTAAGTTTCAGCTTTTCTAAGCAGGATTGATCCATTCATGCAGGAATGCAAAATTTACTTAAAAAAACATTAGAGTGATTATAAGTAAGATATACCTAGAACTAAAATTATAGTATGGAAGCTGTCAACAATTTTTAACTGGCAAACAGAGATTTGACTCATTCAGATGTGCATGCATACAGTTATCAAAGTGAAGTGAGAACTGGGATGTCTCTGAAGTATGAAATACTTCAAATTTTTGGAAGTATTATTCTTTCCTGCTCTCTGGTTTTGCTGCAAAAATATTTAAATGGCCCACCAAACTGTGTTGATAAAAAGTGTCATAGCTCTATGGAGCTCAGTGGCGCTGTTGTGGTTGACACCAGCTGAAGACCAATACTTGTTTTTTATATAAACATACATAAACTCTGTATGTTTATATTAAGTTATGTTTATTTGGGCATCACTTAAGGGTCTAACTTGGTGAGGTGTATATTGAATTGCACCTGAGCAAACCTGTCACTTAACTGAATCAAGTTACAAATATTTTCCAGCTGTGACACTTGTCTCACCTTTAATATGAGCAATTATGGAGATGTTTTTATACTTTTCAAGTATTTTAAAACATATATATTGAGCATTTCCCTGTGATCGCATGCACAAAATCCCTTTAGACTTTTTGAAATAATTATATGCAAAAAATCTCCTCTTTTGAGGAGTAGATATATAAAGTTTGCAACTAAAAGTTGTGAAGAAGAAATCTATTTTAAATTACTTGATACCACTAGAAATAAATTCTGGTGAAAGCATTATTTTATGTCCCTTTTAAAGCTATGTGAAAGTTAGTATTGAAATATTTACCAGGTAAAGGGAGCACAAGTAAATAGTGTTGGATACATGTATGAGTGTGTGTGTGTACACAGAGGTGAAGTTTTAGAGAGAAAATATTTACTTCTCAATTTATTTGAATATTTTAAAACTGCTCACAAAATGTACCAAATTTAGGCCCGGGAGTAAAAGTCCTCTGTGCATCAAGCAGCACAGTGAAATTAGTTGTCNAGAAGAGGAGGCTCAGAGGTGACCTCATTGCTCTTTACAACCACCTGAAGGGAGGTTGCAGCCAGGTGGGTGTGAATCTCTTCTCTCAGGCTGACGACACCAGAACAAGTGGACATGGCCACAAGCTATGCCGGGGAGGTTTAGGCTGGATGTTAGGAAGAGCTTTTTCACAGAGAGAGTGATCCCTCATTGGAATGGTCTGCTCAGGGAGGTGGTGGAGTCACCATCCCTGGAGATGTTTAAGAAAAGACTGGACGAGGAACTCGGTGACGTGGTCTAGATAATGGGAGGCTTGGATGGACAGAGTGTGATGCCCATGGTTCCACGATTGTGGGTTGGATCCCTGGGTGGGCGTTCACTTGGGAGTTGGACTAAATGATCCTTGTAGGTCCCTTCCAACTTGGAATACCCTGTGATCCTGTGTGATCCTGTGATGTGAGAACTGAGAAAGGGGAAAAAAGCCCTACAAACCTATCCATTGTTTTTCTCTTGTTTGAACTTCGTTGTATGCACATTTGCCAATGACTTCTGGTTGCTCCTGGTACTGGACAAGTCCTGAACTAATTACACAGCTGACAGTAGGGAAATGAAGTTGTTCTCAGCTTTCCACTTTCAGATATTCTTATATTTGCACAATTCTTCTTGAAATATTCAACGATGTGCTTCAGTATTTTCCTGTTAACTTGTTCCTTTATTTTTCCTTCTTTGTCTCCTGGGAAAAAATGTTCTTGATCATATTGAAGTAGTCATAACCAAATCTTTTTTGGTGGAGACATGGTTCTCTGCACCTCCCTTTTTATATGTGTCTTATTATAGTATATTTGTTAAAGTAAATGTCTGAAAGTCATGTAGGTGTTTTTTTATATATATGTTTATATACATATTCTTAATAGAAAGGAATGAAAGTTTTCTTCTTGAAGCAAGTAAACACCTTCACTGTGATCAGCTAGAATAATCTACAGGTAGACTTTAAATATTAAAGTATTTTTCAGAAAGTGTGAACATTGATGTTATTTCTATTCAGATCTACTGACACTCTAATGCCTCACCTGCTTTTGGGGTCTCCCTAGACACTGAGTGTGTTTTCTGTGTGTCATGCAGACCCTGCTGTGAAGGTCAAACGGATGAGTAAAAGGTTTGGCCTGAAGATCAAGAAGAGTTGTTTTATCAAACATATTTTAACTTGCTTAGCCTTTCCCTTTTTCCCCTTGATGTAAGTGCTAGATGTTACCTCCTTCTGTATGGCATTTATTTGTATGTTTTAAATATTTTGATTTTTTATTTCTTTATTTTATTTTTTTTCCAAATTAATTCACTTAGAAAGGAATACTCTAGTGAATGTCTAGTTCATAGAAGAGGATAGGTATGATACTGATAAAGCCTAGCATTACAACTTGCACAAATAGAAGTACATAATCAGAGCTACAAATCCATGTATTATTCTAAATCTGAATTTACAGTAGAATGACAAACTCAACACTGGTATTCACTGGGGTTTAATTTTGGCACTGAGAAGTAGAATCAAAATTTCCCATCCTTTCCACAACCAAGTCTACTTTTCTGATGATTTTTACTGAATATTCGAATATTTTTAATAAGATAGTGGTCACAAATGGAAAAATGGCTTGGAAATTGCTTGGAAATACAAAGTGTGATTTAAAAGGGGGAAAAAAGAACCACCTTCCTGATAATTTGGCTCTTGCTGTTTGAAATTCTGAAGCTAAGTGAAATGATGACTCTGACAGAACTGTAGAAACTATCTCATTTTAGTACATTTTGAAGTACTTTATATTTTGAGTAACCCTGGTTCAGGGGCATTTGACACTTGCATCTGGAAGTTTCCAGTCTAGTACTCAGTTTAGTGTCTCTGTCTTTGTCTTTCCATTTAGCCTTGCCATGTTAAAACAATGAATCATCTTGTCCATTAACTACAGTTGGAATGTCTGTTTATGCACTGAATTTGTTTTGTCACCTTGCCACAACAATTGATTAGAACTGTGGCAACTCTTGACTGCTTTCCCATATGTATTAGGGCTGGACTTTACACAGTGCTATTCTGAACAATAGAAGCATAAACCATCCCCAGACCTGGAATATCTGGCATATCTTTATCCTCTCTGGATTCAACGCTTATTTCTCATGATGCTATAAGGTAACATTTTGATTTTCTCTCTTCATGTGTGTGACATTGTGTAAAGGCTGTAATATTTCCAATCATACAAAATCACGCACGTGTACAAATAGCAGTTGAACCAGGAATGTTGTTATTGTAGATTCACTTTGATATACTCTGTTTTGTTGACAGATTTTCAATTGATGTTGATTAAAATAATGAAGCATTAAATAACAAGTGAAACAGAACTATAATAACATTCTTTGATTGATTTAGAGAAGTGACATGGTGCAAAGGAAGGAGCCATGTGGCAGGAAGGCTGCGCCAGCAAATGCAAATTCACATCTCTTGCCATGTTAATGGGCTTGAAGATAGCACTCTGGTTGCTATTTAAGCAGTGTTTTGAAAATAAAAGTCCTTTTGTTAAAAAAGTACAGTAATCCCTTGATACTTCATGCTTCATCTATCACGGCTTCAGTACATCACGGGTTTTTTCCCCTGTGAAGGTATTTTCTGGCTTCTCCCCTCTTCTGCCACAAGTGGGGCGAGTTACGCAGGGAGGTGCTGCTCACTTGGCATGCAAAAGGAGCTTGCTTGCTTATAACAGTGTTGCAAAGATTAATAAATTGGTGGAGAAACTTTGTAAAACTGTCTCAAAGGTATATTTAACAAACTGCCCTGCATAGCCTGCCCTGCATAGCCCTTCTCTGCCAGCTGCTCCTGGCTGTTGCTAGCTGCTGCAAGCAGGAGCATGCAGGAGCAAGCAGCAACAAGCAGCAGCATGCAGAAGCTATCTGCTGCAACCTGCTAGCTGCTGCTAGCTGTTTTTTGCTGCTAGTTGCTGCTTGCTCCTGCTTGCTGCTGCTACTCCTGCTCATCAGGGGTGAGGGGGTGGGGGGGCTGGCTGTAGTTACATATATATGAATAGCTACTTTGACTATTTCACTGATCATATCATGTTTCCAGACCTGAACCCCCATGAAATGTGAGGGATTCCTGTATTGCATTGGTAGTTCCTTGGCTCATTAAATAGCATTTAGCCTTAACTTTAAAATATTAGAATTGTGATTATTTTATTTGTTTCTATTTGGAAGGTAAATACTGATGGATCTGCTTAATAAGTAAAACTATAAGTAAAACTAAAAGTAATGTGTGAAACGTTCTTTGTAAGACGCCTTTGTAATTTTGTCTTGTACACTGTAATGTCTATTAATATTTTTTGCATGTGATGACCAATTTTCATTGAGTTGTTGATTTCACCTTCCTGTGGAAAGTATCAAAAAGCAGAAATGAGGTGTAGGACTCAGTGAGTAGAACCTTCTGCTGAAGGCAGATTAAAGTACAGTGAGCCTCCCAGGTCCACAGGTCCAGAAACATGGCTTGAAGGCCGGAATTCGCAAAGACAGCAAACTCATGAATACTCAATTAAGCCTCTCTTGTTGCCCCATGTCCTTGGGGATGGTACGCTGCCGCAACTGGGCCATGCCACTCGTGGCTCTCTGCCAGGCTCCCTCCCTTCTCTGAAGCAGTGCAGGACAGGACTGGGACCAGGACCAGACTGAGGCAGGGCCACGCCGCTTCTGGCTTCCTTCCTGGCTCCCTCCCTTCGCTGAAGTGGGATGATATGGGATGATATAGGATGGGATGGGACAGGACTGGGATGCCTCAGCTATTAAAATAACACTTTTCCTTTTTTTTTTTTCTTTTTTCCACAGTCTTGGCATCTGGCCCCCACCAGACCCCGCTGCCACCCATGGTGTGGGCACAGGGATGGCCAGCTGGCCACCCTGGGGGAATGGGGAGAAGGTGCCTCCCACTCCTGCTCTCACGCACAGACACGCACAATCGCAGTCAAGCAGAGAGCAATTCCAGCCGCACAAAAACACGTTTACATTAAACATGTCCCAGATGGGATCAGGACAGGTTGGGCCAGGCTGGGCTGTGCGGCTTGAGGCCCCTTCCCTTTGCTGCCCCCAGTGGCTCCCGGGGGGGCTTTCTTTAGATATTCATGAAATCATTTACGTATTCATGACCTGTCTGCTTTTGCAGCGTTCTCTGAAAAATGAACTGCGGGTTATTGAAACCACGGAGATGTGGACCATGGATAAGTGAGAGTCTTCTGTAGAACTGTTAGTTTGTGATAATAAACCCAAAAGCCTGTGAACAGAAGTAAGAAAAAAGACTTGTTATTGTCAATGACTGCATTGCGTTTTGCAGTACAAACCATTGCAGTATTTTGTTTAATACTTACTGCTCCAAAGATCTGAAACTACAGAGCTGTCTAAACTCCTGGCATTTGTAGTGAGGGGGAGGAATGGGAGGTTGAGAAGAGATACTCTTTCTCCAGAAGCTGTATTGAGTAAATTTGTGTAGTATAACCAGATGTCCTCATCAGTTTCATCTTTTGGGCTGATAGTTGCTGTGGTTTCATGTGGGAGGTCATGGTTGTTGCTAGACAAGAAGTGGGTGTGAGTAAAATTTTTTCGGAGGTGAGAGGAGGTTCTGTAATGAGGAGCTGTGCACAGAAAGATCAAAAGACCCCTGTGATACATTCACATCATCCAGAATCGCAAAACAGAAGAGATGTTATGTTCTGTGCTGGACAGAATGCCTCAAGACTTCTGCATAATTTTTTGAATATAACACATCTTGATAGTCAAGTCTTGACATTAATGTGTGTCTTATAGTGTTTAAGTCTGAATTAGAGGGAATGGGAACAAAATCTTAAATTTTCATTTAACGTAGGGGTGTGAATTTTTGGCTTTCTAGCTATGTATTTGGAATTCAGAGAGTTATTCAGGTCTGTAAATCCACTTAAGAACTGGAGAAAAGTGCTCTTTAGAACACAATATATGCTTTAGGGAAACACTCTATTCCAGTCTGGATGACGTTGGACTTCTGCAGATTCTCTGTCAGGCTGCTCCCAGCACAGGTATTGATTTCAGTTAGCACTGAAGTAGCCTGAGGGATGGTCAGTTGTTTGTGTTAATGGGTGCAGCCTAAATTGCTTCAAGCATTTGGCCAACAAAGGCAAACTCTAATGAAGAAAAAAACCCAATGTACCACTGTTTTTATCTACTGTGCAACAGGAGGCTGTCTTGGTTTTTTTCACCGAGTAGTGGTAATGACCTGACTAGAATAGGATCATATTTGAGTGGGGCTTTTTATTTTGTTTTGGTTTGGGATTTTTGGGGAGGTATGTGTGTAGTCTCTGTTTCCTTAGTGCACAGATTGAAAAGTTAGTCTCAGCTCAATTACTCTAGCTTTTGGGAGGTGACTATATTGCAAATGTAAAGATGGGAAAATTATCACCTTGCAGAAGCTCAAATGACTGAAGTGAGATTCTGATCTCAGCATTGTTTGATCTTGCTGTATGCACCGAATCAGTCAGTGAGCTTATTTTTTAGGCTTTCTGAATTGTACTGTTTTGGCACTTGTTCCAGGGAGTGGGCACATAAATGATCTCAAAGAAATTGTGATTAAGTCACACCTGGGAGTTTTTCAGAGTTCTTAATAGCTTCGAGCAATTTTTCTGTTACAAGGAGGGTAAACTTGAAGCTCTGTTCTGGACTAGCTTTTTTTCCTTTTTGTTCCTGCAGATAGCCATATTTAGCAAAAGGTTTTTATATTCTGCAAACTCAAGGTCTCTTTTACAACTTTCTCAATGTAAAAAGCGAAAAGTGACAAAACTATATACTGATATATTTTGGCAATAGTATATGACTGTTTGGATTTTTTTAGATCAAGTTAAAATACTTAGATTCATTACGTTTTGACTGTATTCAGCATATCTAGTAGAAACCTGAGGAATACATGGAACAATTCAGGCTGGAAGGATCCCAAGGAAGACCTCTAGTCCAGTTTTTGCCTCGTTGTCAGCTGTGAAATGGAGCCGGTTCCATAGGGTTTTCTTTAGTCCAGTCTTGAAAATATCCAAGGAAGAAGAAGGTACAAAATCTGGTAACTGGTTACTGTTTCACGAGTTGAAACTCTAAATAGACCATGATCATTTTTGAAAAGTGGGAGTTCTTGATAATGGCCATATTCCTAGAAATCAGTCCAAAAGTAAGTAGTGCAAAAGTGATTCCACTGATGATCTGAAGTACCCCTTGCAATACATAGTGCAAGCAGCCTTATTTTAGAATGTTCCTGAAAAGATAGAATGGAAAGCTAATAATTTCCTAATATGTATGGTGTTCTGAATAAAAAGAGTGACAGTTATTGCCAGGCTTGCAGTCCCTTATCTAAGTGCACCTAGAAATTTAGTTAACTTTTTAAGAAATACAGAAGGGTGTCCAGCCGTGTGGCCCTTGAACTTTCTATTGCATAAATCAAAAATGCAGGTAAGATTCAGTGATAAGAAAGGTCTTGGCAACCTGAGTAATTGAAATGTTCCAACTTAAATATAGCACAGAGGTCTCTGGTCTTTATGGAGTATGGAAGATTTTGGGTTTGTTTTTTTTGTTTTGTTTGTTAGGTTTGGGTTTTTATGTTTTTGTTTTTGTTTTTTTTTGGGGGGTGGGGAGGACAGGGAGGGATTGGATTTGTTTTTCTTACTTTCTTTTGTTCAGGTTTGTTTGTTTGCTTTGCTTTGTTTTTCTTTGTTTGCTTTGCTTTGCTTTGGGTTTTTTTGGCCCCTGACAAGACTGAGGGTTTCAGTCTTCAAGCCACTCTGTATTACTTTGTCTCTTCCTTAATCACAGAATCACAGAATCAGTAAGGTTGGAAAAGACCATAAAGATCACCAAGTCCAACCTATAATGTTGGGTTTGTATCCTGTGTGCATTGGACTTGACTTAGAGGTTTAGACCTCTAAGGTTTAGGTGAGGAGTCCGGAACTCTAATGGTCCTGTTGAATCTGGGTTTCCAGTGCTCCTTAGGTCCCAGCTTTGGGGCAATAACATTGTTCTGATGTTCCTCATGTCACCCTGCCCACAGCGTGCGTGGGTTTCTCTGGTTGTCCCCTGTGTTTGGCTTAAGGAATCTGATGAAGAATCTGCAGATCCATTGTATCTTTACGTCCTGATTTCTTCTTGTGTACAAGCCTACAAGTGAATTTCACTCTTTTCCAATATTCCTGTGTAAGAAATTGCCATGCTGCATAGCCTACATGTAGTAAAACCTTGTTGGTGATTTATTTTCCTGCTATTAGAGAGTACTTTATAGTACTCCCTCTCTCTTTATATATATATATATATATGTATAAGAATCCCTTTATAATTTTTGATATTAACAGCCATTGTCTCTCATATCCCAATAAATTCAGCTATTTAGTATAATTAATTTGTTAATGCTTCTGCAATCCTGTAATAGGATGCATTAGGCCACCAACATTCTCAAGGCACTCATGTTAAAAGATTGTTTAGAGACTCAACTTCTTTACCCAGTAATATTGTAATAAGATCTTTCATTGAGCTCTATGGCCATTGAAGTCTCAGTTTTGAAATTTTTCTTTTGCTTGTTTTGTCCTCAACTGTTTGTGGTTTTGTTTAAGTTTGACATCTGATTATATCTTTGTCCCACTGCACTTTGCAAGTTTTGTTTTTAATAAGTAAGTGAGTAAACATTTCTATCAGTACAGATCTGATTCAGAAATCTTTGTTCAATCTTTGGCCTTGGACACAACACTCCTAGTAATACTTCAGGTGTCAAAGTTAGGGGCAAAAAGTGATTGAGAAACTATTTCAGTAAATAAAAGTAATTTATTATTTTCTTAATGTAGGGAAAAAATATGGACTCTATCTCTTCCCACAGTTGTGAAAATTTGACAGTGGAAGACTGTGATGTAAATGGCAAGACAGATTTCTCCTGCTTGTAATATTTAACATTTCTTGAAAATTAGCACCCGTACTTCAACGGTTGTTTTTTAAAGTGTGCTCACATTTGAGAAAGAGTGTATGAAGCCAGTCTGTGCAGTAGAAGGAATTACAAAGAACTAATAGCTTTTTCAGAAGTGTGTGTCTTACTGAGTCTTGAATCTGGTGTAGAGAATTGTACTGTATGAAGGGTGACATGAAGTACTTTCATTGTCAGAGCAACATTGCATAGTGCATTTCTATCTTACCACATTTTGTTTGTATGTTTTTGCTACAGAAGACGACAGCCGTCACAGCAGGCACTACTGAGCAGCGGGGCTGGGAACTCTGCTGCCATCTGTGTTATCGCTGTCTGTTCATGCTGTGTGCTTCCTTCCATATGTATAGTTTAGCACTTAGTCCCTACAACCGATGGAGTAATCTATCTAAAAAAGTTGTGATAATTAGAGTTGAGGACAAGAAGTTAACTAACTTGTTTACAATATATTCGTATTTTTTTTTCTTCTACTATATCCTACTCCTTTTGACACATTTCATGAGACACTATTGCTTGTTCCAAATTTGAACTCATGACTTTTGGCTTTGTAAATTGTAATAACCTCCATAGCAACCACTGTGATACCATAAACAGAGGGTTTGACTTCAGGTAAAGAATGTAGGCAGTAAAAGCAGAAAAACCCATAAAGGAAAATGTTGGAGGGTTGGAAGAACAGGGAAAGTGATTATTCTGTCTTTCTGTGTAGCAATATACCACGACCCCCCGAACTTTTTATTTTTTTTAATCTTTGCTGATTGCTGAAAGAAAATAAATTCTTTTGAACTGTCAGACTGGAACTTCCATTTTAGACAGTATAATTCAAAAGATATACAAGCAATCAAATTTTATTCTGCATAGGGTTTCTTTTTCTCTTTCCATTCATTTTTAAAAAATCACTTTAGGAAATCCACCGTGGGTGGATAGTTTTGCTGCTGTACTTTTCCCAGGATGCAGCAAAAGAAATTGCATTTGCCGTTCACAGAGAATGAAATTAGACTTGCTCTGTCCTGATGATCCACTACTCCTACACCCAGCACATTTCTGGGTGAGACTCTTGCATGCTATAGGAAGCAGTGCCCTGAATGTGCTTACACCTGCTCTTGTGCATGAAGGAACAGGCACGTATTTGGGCCCACGTAACTCCCAAATTAGAATTAGGTACTGTGTGGGGTACTTGTGTGTGTGTCTGCCTTCTCTCTGAGGCACTGTTCGTGAAAGGGGAGACTTCAAACATGTCACTTTGTTTGCTTATAGTGGTTAAGACCACTTACTGTTCTGTAATAAATGTATACATGCTCAAAACCATCATGGTTTCAGAATGCATCAGGTAATTGAAGGATATCTATTTTCAACTTGGACCTTCTCATGTTCAAAACATGCTTGAGTTCTAAACTGTAAAATGAGTAGAAAGTAATTGGTAAATGCAAATCACATTGTGGTAACTAAAAGAATGGACATTTTTTTTGAATGGCAGTGAGAAAGCTTAAACCTCCACAGTCCTTTTTTCTTTTTGTCTAATAAAATCTCACTATTTAACCTTTAAATGATCGATCTAATAAAGATTGGATGTATGCAGACCTCTGTTTCTAAGCTTTTGTAGCTGGCAGTGGTTTCTCTAAAGCAGCTTCATTTAGATAAATGCTCAAATGACCTTAGTGCTCATGTAGCACCTTAAGTATATGTCTACCAGACTTCACAGCAATAAGTACGGAGAAATCCTGCATATCCACGGATTGCATATTTGCGAATTCAATTAGTTGCGGTTGGATTTTTGGTGAGTTGTGCGACTGCATGCATGTGCATAATGTTCGAGATCCTGGATTCCATGGCTGGGAGGCACCAAAAACCACTTTCTCCGCTTTAATGAGGTACTACAGTGTGAGCCACACTCCCAGGACTGCTCCCCAGACATAATTAGTGCAGGGTGTGTGGGTACCAGTGGGGGATAATTGAATATGCATGGGTTTGGTATCTTCATGGATTGCATAACTCGCAGGACCTGCCCAGACCCGTCTCTTTAATGATTATAGAAAAAAACTTCTCCAATAAGAGCAGAGAAAGCCCTAGGATCAGAAAGGATCTTTATTTAATATAATGTTGATCATGTGCTCCACAAAGCTCGTTAAATGAGGAGACTCCCACAACACATACATATATATGTATATACAGTCATACCTTTGTATTTGCTGGTTATGGGTCTCCTGCGAGTCCTGCATATTGCCCAATCAATGAACACAGGCGTGCCATGAATATGGCTGCTTTGCAACACTGCAACACCCCAGGGCCCCTTACAGTGACAGGGAGCATGGATGTTGGAGCTTTTGTCTCTTTAACTGTGACAGCTATGATATGCCCACTGGTCCCTGGGGACAGGAAGTCCCTGATCGCATTCTGCAGGTGCTGCCTTGTGGGAGTGCTTTGCCTGGGGCTATGTATATCACCAGATATGCTGGTCACTGGGTGCACAGTCCCTGGGAACAACGCAGCGCTTGGCACTTGAATTCTGCTGCGGTTAGCACACCTTCTGCCACCGGCATTGCCTCCTCCACCTGTAGGTAGGAAACAGTAACACAGACACACACATGCACACAGGCTCCTGGCATGGGGGGGCAGGTGACCCAGGCCACCACTGCGGCAGAATGGGACCGTACCGTGCGACAGTACCACAGGACTATGCACCACCTCCATGAATAGCTGAATAGTGATTCGAGCTGGGATGGACCCTGGAGAAGGCAGAGTAGGGCCTTGTGGGCACTCAGCCAGTGCCTGGTGGGCGTCAGTCTCCTGGCTAGGCTTAGAATGACAAAGGAGGGTGTGACTTATGCACAGCAGCGCTGGGCAACCAGGGCAGTCAGCATTGAGGCATCCCCATATGGGGCTCTGTGTGCCCTGAGGCATGCCATGGTGACGTGTGTTAGACTACGTATAACCCTTCCCTGATAGGGACCAGCCACGATGACACACAGGATAACACTTCCCCACTCTGGAGTGGGGAAGGGATTGCAGTATGGGAATGCGTCATCTCATGGTACCATGGGACTATGAACGCCATGTAACCCCCGCAACACTCATACTAAGGGAGTGATTTTGGCTGTCCCAGTGAGTGAGAGGCACCACCTGCCTGCCCAGTGGCGGTGTGCCAGTCCTACCTCACAGGAAGCGCCAGCACCGCCCCTCAGTGAAGCAGAGGCATTGCGTATGTGTTGGCCAGGAAGCTCCGTGAATAACTGAATAAGATTCACAGGAAAATATTCTGCAAATCACCAAACACACGAATGAGTGAGGTATGACTGTTTATATATATATGTCTATGCATAACCTATATATGTCTATGTATAACCTGAGCACTTTCTGTTTGACATTTCAGCAGTTTTCATTTACATTACAAAGCCAGAGAGAGACTGAGAGCACTCTTATGTGAATTCCAATAGTCCCTTCATCTGGATGGCTGTTTCTGTGAAACTGACACAGTCCGGATAGTTTTCATCAATTTCATTTATTCCATCTTCTCAGATGAGCCTTTAATCTCCTGCCTGCTGATCCCTGGTTTATAATCAGATTTGACAGCAATAGGATGGCAGTAAATATCTTGATTTGAAGGTCTGTAACAAAGTAGAATTATAATTTCTCTCCTTACTCCTTGGTGAGGTAAAATTTTATTTATGAAGTGTGAATAATTTTGAAGAATAAAGCTGCCTAGTTTCACGCCACTTTCAAGTGCATCTGTTTACAAGTTAGATGTTTATTATTTTTTCCTTTGGAAAAGACAAGAAAAAAAGCTTATTAGTGATTTGCTTCTTAATGCTTTGGATATCAATTTTATGTCAACTTAACTAATTATTTTTTCTACAGGTTGATAACACGCTGATTTCAAGTAAGAGCTGAAATAGGTTATATTTAATATTGGGGTAGTAATTTTCATTCCTGAATAAAGTCATTCTGCATGGTTTATATCGGTTAACAAAAAGCAGTTACATTTAACAAAAGCCTGGTCATGATTTGGTGGCTTTTTTTTTTTCACTGTTTGGGATACGTATATTAGCTACATAACTCCTGCATCTCTTTTGCTTCTTATCAAAATGGAAAAGTCCTTTCTCTTTTCTTTTTAAGCCATCTTCTGCATAATCCTACAGCTCAAATTAATGGTAAGGTTATTCAGAATAAAAAGTTGGAGATACATGCAAAGCACATACCTAAGTTACATTAAGTGCAACCTGTTCTTTCAGAATAAAGAATTTTTTTCCAAAACATAAGATGCTATCCGTCATGGTTAATTTTAATAGGGTTTTTCCCTTGAATAATTTTTCCTGATTGTGTCTCTATTTTTGATATTATTTATAATTTTGGCATTATAAAATTGTAGCCTGCCTACAACAAATCTTTCTGTTAGCAATCGTCAGAGGAAAAAGACTTTAAATACACCATCATATTCTTTCTTTCTTTCTTTCTTTCT